>CM061046.1:1537914-1675039 GCA_030762985.1 Adelphocoris suturalis
GAAAGAAACATTTGAAGTATGACAGAGCCGCCTCTGAAGATTGCAGAGGGTCCTTCACTCTTCTCTGTCTGCTTTTGTGATGGCCCCTACATCAAGAGTACGAGGTTTTTCTTAAGAGGCTCGCCAACACAAATTTCCATGAAATGGACCAAACCATACGCACGAGGTGAAAATCCAATTCTCAATCATGAGAGTAGTTTCCATGCACTTAACATGCATGAGAGCACCTATCAGGTGTCTAGGGCTCGAGGACGGGGTGAGGTGGCAGTACTAGCATGGAGAGGAGAGCCAGTGGTCAGGTCAGCAGAAGACGGAAGTCCAGCCGAAATCCAGGCGGTCTGAGATAGTGAGAGACCAGCGTTTTTTGGTTTATCATTTCCAATAATAAGCCTATGTGATCGTGTAGCAAAAAAATTTTATAACCCCCCCCCCCCCCCCCCCCCCCTCAAACTTTGTCACTTTCCGTTTCAAGGTGCGTAGAATCCAAATTTGAAATGTCCGTTCGCCGTCCGGGTCATAAAAGGCCTAAGAATTGACTTAAAAAACTCGTTCTTTCGCACTCCATTTGGGGTCTAGTTGGTCCTAACGTTTAACCATCCCGATCGCGCGTTACTCGCATAGATGCTATGGCCAAAAACAGGCAAAGAAGTGTCTTTTTCGACGCGCGCACGCCTGGCACGCTTGGCAGGGGGTCACGGTGGGTGGTGAGGGTGGGTGAGCGGGGGGTGGAGTGAGAGGAGGCGCCGGCGCCGCGGCACCTTGTGGTGGGTACGGCGTTCCTTCGAGGCATGAATATACGTTTTTTTCAAGGTCATATTTGTGTGTTAATACCAAAGCTTTTCCTACGCATATTTAATAACATATCCTCTCGACTTTTCGTACGTACTTAGATAATGATATTATTAAGGCAATAACTATTTGAATAGATAGGAGCTCAAATCGAGAAATATAAACATGCGTATATAATTATAGAAGTATAGGTTGTGGCAACTCGAAATAGGACACGCCGAGGAGTCTGGACGGGCCTTATGACGTACGCTAGCCAACTAAAACTACGATCATACTCAATTGAAAAAATAATAAACCTTTGTGAAATAATTTGCAGCGTTTTTTATCACCGTATCGTGAATGACGACGCTGCCTCTCACTGTATGCGACACTGGGAAGCATAGCAAACACAGCCGCTCGAAAGAAATATTTGAAGTGTGACAGAGCCTCTGAAGATCGCAGAGGGTCCTCCACTCCTCTCGTCTGCTCTTGTGATGGCGCCCTACATCGAGGGTACGAGGTTTTTCTTAGGAGGCTAACTAGCACACTTTCCATGAAATGGACCAAACCATACGCACAAGTGCTGGGTTGAACGGGATGAAAAGCCAATTCTCAATCTTGAGAGTAGTTTCCATGCGCTTAAGAGGCATGAGAGCACCCATCAGGTGTCTAGGGCTCGAGGACGGGGTGAGGGTGACTGGAAGATTAAGGATAATAGCTACACTTTCAACTAATGGACACCAGTATACCCCCCCCCCCCCCCCAATACTTGTACCAATAAATGTTCATTTCAACAACAAAATTAATAATAATAAGGAACTAGAGTTCTAGTGGATGAAATCAATCACGAACGACCGACCGTTAGACGAAGTCTCGCCAAATTAATAGCTCTCTTGTGAAACGACACCGATGGAAAAACTGAAATCAACTCAGAACCAACGACCGTTCCAAGGGTCGTATCTGACCGAAAAGAAAAATACCTTCCAACAATGAAATTGACGAGAGGTTTACGAGTGCGAGGGACCTTAGGATCCTCAGCACCGTTGCGGGTCGACGGGTGCAATAAAACGTTTTACGGGTTTTATGGATAACTGGCGAGAAAGGGGGCCTGCTTTTTTAGATGGCAGGCATCGAGGTAAATGGGTCACTTAGGAAAGTCAGTGCCACAGAGAAACTGTGACCAGAGTACCAAACGATGCTCATATACGATTAACGACGGAAAACAACAATCACGATTTCGAATCCCAGTGGATAATTATTTCAAAATGGGCCACTTCCGTGTTTTGGAGTTTCTTTGAAGGGAGCTTTGCACCGTTGAGGATCTCCGACTAGGAATTTTGAGCGTAAAACTCCAAGAAGTTTGACCAAAAAACTGACAGAAGGAAAATAAATGACTTCATAACTGAGCGGCGCACAGTGGTACAAATGTCCGGAAACCGGAAAAGATAATCCGAGTATCCTCTTTCGAATATTTTCAGAATGAAGGACCATTTTCAGGAATGGAGGATTTTCAGGAATTTTCAGGATGGAGGGAGGAATGATGGGATTATTCCCATTTGGAGTACTCACAAGCACCTAGAATCCAAATGAAAGTACGAGTTCGTTGGCCAACACTTTTTGAGCACATTAAATTAGTCAAATTCCTGAAATGTGCCAGAAAAATCACTAAAAAAAAACGGCTAAAAATTGTTAAAAGCTATATTTTTTGCAGGATATTGCTCAAAGAAAATTTTTTAACTGTGAAAAAGAAAATTCAAAAATTTATGTACAAAACAATGCTGTGTACCTGTGTACCTACAAATGAAGGTACCTTAATTTCATTAAAATTTGCTGAAGGATCGTTAAAAACTGCAAAAAATGCTAGAAATCCAAAACCACTTCTTGAATAGCATTATGTAGAATACGGTTTTTTACCATGAAATTGATATTCAAAAACGACCATTTTCAGGAATGGAGTATTTCAGGATAGACGGAGGAATGATGGGATTATTCCCATTTTGAATACTCCCAAGCACATAGAATCCAAATGAAAGGATGAGTTCGTTGGCCAACACTTTTTGAGCACATTAAATAGTCAAATTCCAGAAATGTGAGCGAAAAATCACTAAAAATGGCTAAAAATTGTTAAAAGCTGGAGGATTTTCAGGAATTTTCAGGATGGGGGGAGGAATGATGGGATTATTCCCATTTTGAGTACTCCCAAGCACCTAGAATCCAAATGAAAGTATGAGTTCATTGGCCAACACTTTTTGAGCACATTAAATAGTCAAATTCCAGAAATGTGCGCGAAAAATCACTAAAAATGGCTAAAAATTGTTAAAAGCTATATTTTTTTGCAGGATATTGCTCAAATAAAGTTTTTAAGTTAAATTTAAGTTAAAGTTAAAATGTGAAATTCAAAAATGTATGTACAAAATAAGGCTGAAAAATGTAGGTATGTACCTTAATTTCATTAAAATTTGCTAAAAAATTCGATATAAACTGCAAAAAATGCTAAAAATCCAAAACCACTTCTTGAATAGCAGATCATTAGGTAGAATAAGTTTTTTACCATAAAATTGATATTCAAAAATTCTTTACATTCAAAAAGCTCCAATTTCAAGACAATTTAACATTATAAAATACGATAATTAACGAAAATTCGCTCATAAGATCATGACTGGACATCATGACTGGATCTTTTTCATTTCGAGGTCCCGGTAAAAGCGTATTCGAAGATAAAATATTTCATCTCCCGAAGGTGAAAGCAATGCTCCCGCTACCTATAGGTATGTACGAGTATATAATCGGAACAATATTTCAAACTTGAGTGAGTTTAAGATAAATATACTGGCACAATTCAAGCCATACATGCATTTTCAATATTAGTAATCTTCTCTACATTGTCTCTTCAGCCACAACGGACCATTGATCGCACAAGTGGAGCATAACAATGGCTAACTGTTATTCCTCTGTAGGATGACAACGTTGACCTTTCATGCTCTCAATTCAGTGTTGCTTTGTCCTTACGTTATGGACGGGAACCAAAAGGATTCCCAGTTTCTTGAGATGTATGTGGAGAGGATATAAATCTTAACCACGCCCTAAACTGCAAAAAAAAGGAGGGCTGGTGAAGCATGGCCATGACAGCATAAGAGATGATTGTGGAAATTTGGCAAGTTTGGCATGTACAGGTCAAGGAACCAGTGATGCGTCAAAGCATAGAAAACAGCCCAGGTTTAGTAGCCGTCATGAAAGTCCGGAGCGTTTGGGACCATGAGAACAAAAAAGGAAGAACAAGAAGGGATCGGGGCTGCATAAAGTATGTTTTGAAAGGTATTTTCGTGGCATGGTCATTGGGTTTACCGGAACAAATCTGTTTGATTTTATTGTTTCGAAGCCGCGTTGTTGTGGCGGACACTGAGAAGAGATCGGGGCTACATAAAGTAGGTTTTGTTCGGCTGAGAGCCATTCAACAGTTTACCGTTGAGGGTATTCCAGGGAAATCCGTCGGCGTGTTAGCGAATTTTTGAAGAAAATTAAGCTATTGCTCTCGCCTCAAAATTGTAGAATGTGAATTTTTGAAGAAAAAAAATTATGCAGAAATCCGTTTCAGGCTATTCTGAATCATATTCTGAAGTTTAACGCATTTTTTATGTATGTATATATGTATGTATGTATATATGTATGCATGTATGTATGTATGTATGTATGTATATATGTATGTGTCATTCCAGACGATAACTGTCCGTAGAATTGTGCTAGAAACTTCAAACAAATTTTAAAATGTTAAGGGCACAAAACGAAAGTTCAAGTTCGTTGGCCAGCTTGATCGGATTACATCATCGGGTTGAAATTTTCAAAAATGTAGTCAAAATTTTCAAAATAGCCTGTTTTTTGCGATTTGTCGTGCGAAATAATTTTTTCAGCATACTAACATGTGGTATATTCGGAATCAGCGTAAAATTTCCTATAAGAATATGTATCAAGTTTTCAAAAATTTCAAAGTTGAAAAATCAGTCAAAAATCGAAATAATGCCGTTCGCTGGTTGTAAAAATCGGTAATATTCTTCAAAAATTCGCTCATGGGGTCATGCTGCATGACTGGACTTTTCTCGCAGTTTCACTGTACTGAGTCCCTGCGGCATCAATTTAGAAGAATTATACATGGCCTGTTCAAGGATCGGATTACCACGAAACGGAAAACCCAAAAATGTAGTTACCTCAATGTACTGAGATATATAAATAAATTAATTACATAAAAACAAATATTCCACATAACAGATTGATTTGACTTTTCATTACAATTCTATTTTTTATTGAATGCAGCAATGCGCACCGGTTCAGCTAGTTTGGGATATTTTTATGTTTGAGATGCGAGCTTGAGGGTACTTCAACTCTGCAGTAGTTGTTAAGTTTTTGACTGGGGCCAATGTTTTTCTTCCCTAGTTTTTGATAATCGTGTGATGAAGCTAAGGCTGTGTTGCGAGTCCCAAGACTCGTCCACCATTTCTCAAAACGCTGCAAAGGCGAAATATGCCAAATATGATAGAGCAAGTGAGGACCTACGCGGATCCTTTTATATCCTTAACCCCATTTGTCGTCTCCTGTGGAGGCTCTTTGCAACGTTTTTCTGAAACGCCTGGCCTTTACCTTGTACAAAAAGGGGAGAAAACGACATCTCAAGTGACGCTGTGGGTAAAAGTTAAGACGTAGTTTTCTGTCTTTAGAGCAGTTTCCCATCGACTCAGAGATCCGCACAAGCGAGTCTCGGGACTGGGTCTTGAAGATGGTGCTGGGATTGGACTCCGAGAAGAAGAGTGAAGAATCTCCCCATCTCCCATAGAATGCCCTCTCCCGTCAAATTTCATCTTGTTGTGTCCCGCTGCAACACTAACTAACCGAGCTTGGCTATAGAGTGGTAAATTTTATTAATATTTTTAGAGTTTGGGCGATCATATACTCTTAAGGTAGTGATTTGGGCCCATACATTAGAAGGCCTACCCACGTTTCGTTCCTCCATCTAACCCCCTTCAAATTTTACCCACCCAACCCCACCAATTTCAAACGAAGGATCAATGGGAGAGGGAAAGGACAAAAAGTATGGCCTAGAAGGTTATCAACCTCCCCAAAATGGATCGAGTTTTGGAGGGGGAGGGGGTTATACAGGATACCCTTCTTTTTCTGTGTAAACAAAAAATTGGAGAGCGGATCGAGAATTAGGAGCGACGTGGGAGATGTTGAAATTGGTGGGGTTTGAGGAAACGATCCCAGAAGGAAACACTTTCTATAGGAGGAGAAGCCAGCTGGAAACAACTTCGTATGACCGAATTGGCACACACACCCCTTATATTTGATAAATACATTTTTTTTGTTGGTTTTCGTATGAAAAAGAGGAAAAAAAACGCTGCAAATTATTACACAAAGGTTTATTATTTATGTATTAGACAGCCCTTCTACGTAGATCTCTGGTCCATAATTATTAAACGCCGCTTATAATATCGCACCCATCCTAGAATAAGGGTACAACTCAAAAATTGTCATTTTCGGCAAATCGCATTCAAAGTTTTCTTCCACACCATTGGCTACCCGTTCTTTGGAACACGATTAACATAATTTATCTTTGCGAAACTTGTTTCCTACATTATTACTCTAACGCCCCATGGTGAATAAATAGTTTTTTTGACAGTGGGAAGGGAGTGGGGGGACGGTTTTTGTGATTTTTTAAGAATTTTTGAGTTGTTCCAACTCAAACACTGAAATCTCACCAGTCAGGATCCAAAATGTTCAGAAAGAAAGACACAAGTTGAAATTGTCCACACAAAAGGAAACAACTCAAAACGAAACACAGACTATGTGAACTCATCTGAGTTGTGTCTTCCTCCCTAGGACGTGAATTGGTTACCCTCCCTCCATAGAAGAAAGACACACGCACTCTCTAGCGGAATTAGAGTGCCCTACACATATCTCCACCTTCTACAGACAAACTAGACCGTTTATACTTCTCAGAACCACAACTAACTCAAAAATCGCGATTTTTGAGTTGTACCCTTATTCTAGGACGGGTGCGATATACTTAGTATCGGAACTCGGAGCTTCGGACCTCACAAATGGGTTCAATCCATTACAGCAGCGGAACCTCACAATTTTACGCTTTTTAATATAGTTGATAAACAAAACAATTTATTACCAAGTCAGCTTTCCAACACATAAAAGTGTTACCTATACTGTATAATGATATCATTTAATTGGTCAAATATCAAAAAATGTGCTGACAAAATCACTGAAAATGGCTAAGAATCTTTAAATTGATATTTTTTAGCTTAACATTCGTCAAATAAAGTTTATCAACTATGAAATAGAACATTCAAAAATTATGTACGAAATTTATGCTAAAAACTTGAATATTCATTAAATTTTGTTTTAAAAAATCTATAAAATTGCAAAAAAAATAGCCTAAAATCCAAAATCTCTTTCTGAATAGAAGAGTATTATTTGGAATACTTTTTTTTCCATAAAATTAATAGCTAATATTTTATTTTCACTCATCAAATCTCCAATTTCTATACAACTTGAAATATACGAAAAAAAGACACTTTTTCACCTATTTTTGGCTCATAGCACCCATGAGAGTGGAGCGATCGAGCTGGCGAGAAGTTAGGACCAACTAGACCCCAAGTGGAGTCTATGTGCGAAAGAACAGATTTTTTAAGTCAATTCTAAGGCCTTTTATGGCCCGGACGGCGGACGGGGGACGGCGAACGGCGGACGGACATTTCAAATTTGGATTCTACGCACCTTGAAACGTAAAGTGACAAAGTTTGAGGGGGGGTTATAAAAATTTTTTGCTATACGATCACATAGGCTTTATATTGAAATAATAAACCAAAAAAGTAGACCGGAGCTCAAGAAGTGAGTGCATGAAAGCGTATTTTCTAGTAAGGAAATTCGCGTGAAATTGACACTTCCTGCTTTGAATAGGAGACAAAATGGCTTTGGAGCTCACTCAGCTGATCAATGACCTCTCAGTCGTCTTCAGCATTCTCCCTTCAGCCTCCCTCTCAAATTTCAGCTGTCTGCATCGAACAGGAGACAAAATTGCTTTGGAGTTCTCTCCGATGATCAATGACCTCTCATGCGTAGCGGCCCCTGATACATCTGTATCCTTGTCATGTTACAGATTACATCCATACCAAGAATCATCAAACTCGGGCGTCGGTAAGTGGCATTTTTTTTTGGTTTTAAGAGGTCATACATACATCAACGAACAAAGTGAACGCAATAGCTCATTTTTCCGTTTTGACATGGATATGTCCTTGCTCTGGGGGTCAACCAAAAATTTTCGTCACGCAAAATTTTATGTCACAATTTCTAACCCATTCACGTACAACCCATCCGTTGCTGGGGGAATGGAACTTCCGCAGTTTTCATCGCACAGAAATCGTTCGCCACTCGTTGGAAAGCGCTTGATTTATGTGATAAATTTTCACATCTCAAGCTACCGATTTCCACCTCCTTAAGTACCTGGCTACGTTCCTAAACTAAGTTGATTGGACTATAAACAATTCCGGTTACAATATTCTTAAGGTAAAGTAATAGCATCATTTACTCCACTCCATAGGAAACATTTTCATCCTCTTGACAACAGTCGACTGTTAACAACAACTCATTGTAGTGGCTTCTCTCCACAGTTATTTTCAACATTTCAATAAGTAAACCGTTGTTTTGTTGAATTAGTCGTGATGCCGCCCAGGGAAAATAAATGAAATTATTTCATTTCTTGTTTTATTTGATAACGTTTCGTCCTCTTACTGAGGACATCTTCAGATCTTGGTGTGCCCAGGAAAAAATGTATAAACATCCGAATATAACGGATTTATCAAATAAAACAGTCGCTCACCAAGTCAACTCAATGTCAAGAAAGCAAGATCTGAAGATGTCCTCAGTAAGAGTAAAACAATAAATGATATAATTTCATTTATTAATGAAAAATCAGGCTATCATGAACATAAAAATGATAGCGCCTGGTATTGGAGAAATAACTTTAATAGTATGTATAGTATGCTTATTGTGTCTCCAAGAATAATAGAATAAATTCTTTATCCTACATTTCGTCGCCTACAGTCCAAAGTTAAAGGATTTATTTACAACTCTCGAGGACAACCGTTATGAAATCCCCAATCCAAGACATATCCATGTAACATGGTATCTGCTTGTAAAGCAGATAGTGGAACTCGTTTACGAGTTTTATCTTGTAGCCATTGTTAATTTTAGGTCAGCAACCGAGGAATTTTATAAAGGTACTCGAGTTAGCTTTTTAGATATTAATAATGACTGTGATAACTTTAAAAGAAAATGCGCTGAAAAAGTATTCAATGATCTTAGCAATAACTAACAGACTTAGGGTGGAATTCATAGACAAAGCCTGAGTGTGTGTGTTCACACTCGCACTCACCTAAATGGAGGGTCACCCTCAACTCACCAGTTCGAATTCATAGTTGAATGGGGTGGTTCACTCAACAGTTAAGGACACACTCAGATTACAGGAGCCCAACAGTGCACTCAGGGGACACTCAACGCTTTTTCAACATAAGTTGGCAGCCCTGACAGTATGTTGTAGGGGAAGTTTCCCTGGTTTGAGGGAAAAAAGGACGGGAAAATTCCCTCTCACATTCCGCACTGATCAATAACAGTTCTCAAAGGTTACACTTTTCTTTGTGTTTTTGCTTTTTAAGCTATTATCCTTGTTCCTTGGCGAGACAGGACATAGGCCTTATCAGACAAAAACCAAAGTTATTGGTCCTCCCGCCTGGATCGGGGCAGCCATAAGTTGAAGTGAATCCTTGTTGCTTGTTCGTTGAAGTGCTGATAATTTGTGTTTATCATCTATTGATTTGTAGTATTGAATTGTATAATTATGTATAGAGTTGTGACGAAAAAGAAGTGAGAAAATGAGAAAACAATGATTCGCCAGTTAGTTTTGAAGAACAGATAATATATGTAGTTGAAAATAAGAAGAGTTATTGTATAATGAACTGTTGGACAAAAAGAAGACGTGAGGTTTTGGAAGAGCTTCAAGCAATCACATTTTCTTGGAATATCCAATGATTGTACATCCTGATGCTGATGAATGGAAGGTAGGTAGGTACCTACCGACAACTCATTCCACAAACCAAGATGAATCTGAAAACCATGCACTACAAACTTGGTATGTAGCGATCGCATAAAATCAAAGAGCGACCAGCACTTTCAGCTGTGGCACCTAAGTTATAAATCCTTTCCATTTATTATAGGCTCCTAAGGGTTCGTTGTTCATGACTCTATCTTTCCCGAATCGGAATAGTTTGCGAAACATTTCGTTGTTGATTGTGTAACATTCGAATGGGATCTGTCACATCAAACATGTACCTAACAACCGTTTAGGAACAGCCTAACTACTCTTATGTGTGCGTACTCTTATGAAGTTTTTGAATAAACTTCGAACTAAATAAACGATGTATGTTCTACTATATTACCTATTCCTATACCTACGTGAAAATAATAGTAAAAGTTATCAGTTGACGCACTTAAGTGACCTCCTGCCGTCACTCAGGATTTTACACACCATTGAGCTGAGGGTGATACTCACCTCAACGCCATTTTTTGTTTATGAATCCCGTTGAGTGTGCACTTAGGTTGCACACTCAGCGCGCCCTCAGGGTCGCCCTCAAATCATCTCTATGAATCGCACAGAGTGCATGAATTCCCTTATCGATACACTTAGGGGCCCACTCAGACTCAATTCTAGTCTATGAATTCCGCCCTTAAATTCGCATAGTACACCTGTACAGAGAATAATAATAGTTAATAAAATTCCGGCATGACAACGGTCGGTGATCCTAAACGTGGTCTGCTCGCCGTGATCCCGACGCCACGGTTCAATTACTCGCGTCATTCATTATTCATCAGACGTATCGCAGGCATAAAAGACCCGCACCTAGCTAACAGAGGGCTTCATAGCGGAGGCGCTAATAGCTCGTCAATTCAAGCGAAGGTCTATTAATAGGAACGATTCCACCAACGGAGAATTGGGTTAACTAAGACCTCCCCGAATTGGGACTCAGACCCGCATCCGCGATATTTGCACGGCGCAATGAGAAACGAACATGATCTCGTCAACCTACGGCGTCGATGTGGCTCAACGCCAGGAGGGCGCTCCGCACACTCCTCACTGCCAAACATACAAAACTAACAAATATTTCAGAATTTACACGGGAAATAAAACGTCTGCCAGGCAGGGACAGCAATAAATTCATATCTTGACTTTAAAGTACTCAGTCATGCAGCATGACTAATACAGCGAATTTTCAATGAAAAGTGATTATAACATTAAATTAGGCACTTGAATTCTGATCATTGAGACCAAACATTTCCTGAATAAAACTGAGGGAAAAGCCGTGTCTCGAGATCGCAAAGAAAATTTTAGAACATGCAGCCGAACACGAAAATTTGGTCAATTGTGGGCATTAATCGCCTAAAAATCAATTTTTCTCACTCATTTATGAATCATAGAGGTGGTAGCAATCGTCTCAGCTCTAAAAAAAATATATATAGCATTCGCACTTTGAATTAAACATTTCGCGAATTGAATAAACTTTTCGAAAATTGAATTAAACTTCCCGCAAAATGAATTAAACTTTTCGCAAATTGAATTAAACTTTTCGCTAATTGAATTACACTTTCCGCAGATTGAATTAGACCTTGGACAAATGTACGAAATAAATCACTCGCGACGGAGTTGTGGAAACCCATTTCAAAACGGAAGTTAGTGAAAAAACGTTGTCTATTTCCACGAAAAATACAGAGTTACAATGTTGAATCGATTTCGACGGTTAGGCCATCATCAGTAACAAACAATAACAAAATTATTGACGGGCCTAACTGTCTAAATTGATTTAACATGTAACTCTGTATTTTTCGTGGAAATAGACAACGTTTTTTCACTAACTCCCGTTTTGAAATGGGTTTCCACAACTCCATCGCGAGTGATTTATTTCGTACATTTGCCCAAGGTCTAGTTCAATTTGCGGAAAGTTTAATTCAATTAGCGAAAAGTTTAATTCAATTTGCGAAAAGTTTAATTCATTTTGCGGAAAGTTTAATTCAATTTGCGAAAAGTTTAATTCAATTTGCGAAAGGTTTAATTCAAAGTGCGAATGCTACATGTATAAAAAATAAACAAATAAAAATAAAAGTAAAAAATTAATAGATAAAACAAAACAATAAAAAACTGACCGTGGCACCCCGCATGCCCTATTGTCGAAATTTGGTCAATTAAGGGCATTTTCCACCTAAAAACCGATTTTCTCACTTATTGAATCTTACAGAGCTGGGAGTGGTTGAAATCGACTCAGCACTGAAAAATACTTTGACTGTGACACCCCACATTCCCTTATGTCAAAAAAACCGATTTCTTAAATCATTTTTCGGGTCATCAAAATTGTAAATTTGAGCCTGAAATTCTGGAGCGATCGAGCTGGCCAACGAACTTGACCTGCCTTCTGCCAAGACGGATTTTTCTGCGTTGGAATGAAGTTTTTAAAGGGAGTTATCGTCTGGAAATACACCCTTTAAATAAATAAACAAATATATATATATATATATATATGCTAATTGATTGATTAAAACTGCCACTTTTTTCATACTTTGCAGGTCCAATAAAATTCCACACGACGAATTAAGCCTGTAATCATATTGAACTGAAGCGCACACTAATGCATATCTGGTGATATAGTGATACTCTGGTAAAAGGGCTTGGAATATTTACTAGATTTCCAGCCTGGAATGTGTGCGGACGGAACCCATGTCAGAGGTGGAATGGCTTTGGGAATTTTGAATTTAGTAGTAAGTTGAGATGTAGTAAGGTTGTATAATGCTGTAGTGAAATATAATAAAACGTGGTGACGGTCGGTGTGCCATTTCAGTCTACGTCCTACATGCTTACGTTTCACGTGTTTCGGTCAAATCGTTTCTATTCATTTAGATCCTTCTACAAACAAAAGAAAGAAGTGTTCTTGGGCTTCAATTATTTACAAAAAAAGAAGGTAAATGTTGAAATTCATTATTTTAATACCAATAAAAAATGTGAAGTTAGATCAAAAAGACCAAGAGCAGGTAAATATTGTCACTGTGTTTCAGAGTGTAGACTGAAGGTTAAATTAACGAACATATTAACAAGAGCAGTTCATACATAAAAGTAATTTAAAATACATTTTTAAAGAGTACCAGCTGGTTCACCCGTGCGTTGCACAGGTTGTTTTGAACGTTATCAAATAGCCTGTGACCCAAGTTAAAGTAATTCTGATAGATTTGCCCACTCAGATCCCCAGTTGGTTCAGTGACGTTCAAAACGCTTTAACATTCTCCCCCCCCCCCCCCTTCCTTCCCTCCCCACTGGGTCAGATTCCAAAAATTTGAAAGAAGTCGTCTTTGACTTGAATGAGAGTAATCCGAACTTATTCGAAATCAAATCCCCAGTTCGTTCAGTGATGACAAAGACACCCCATCCCCCCCCCCCCCCCCCCCCTTCCACTAAAACACCCCCTTCTATGGGCTAGATTTGAAAATTTTCAAGTAGCCTGTGAATTAAGTTAGAATACTCCCAACATATTCGACAACTCATATCCCCAGTTGGTTCAGTGACGTTAGAAACGCTTTGACTCCCCCTCCCCCTCCATTGTGGCTCAGATGTGAAAATTTTGAAAAAAGTAGTCTTTGACTTGAATTTGACAAATCAAAACATACTCGACAATCAAATCCCCAGTTTGTTCAATGATGACAAAGATGCCCCATTTCCCCCCCCCCCCCCCCCCCCCTCCGCACCACCCCTACAACACCCCCTTTGAGGTATCGATCGACATAGAGGATGGATCGATATATTAGTTAGTTGTCAATTGAATGCCTGGCGGGAAAAACGTTAGATGTTACATATGCAAAATTTTGAAGGAGGCTGCTGACCGCAAAACGACTCTATTAAAAATCCTAATCAATGCCAAAGAGAACATCCAACGTTCTTCCATGTATATTATTTTTCCTGGTCAAGATTTTAATGCTTCTTACTAAACAAATTGTAGGTGTCTACCTTGTTTATTCTCATTTTTCGGTACCTACTTACTTGAGATTCCTACCTCCCCCCCCCCCCCCTCCCTTCTATTAGGTATGTCATTAAAAAAAAGTCAAAATTATAGGTATCTACCTACCTTTATTCTAGTATTTAGGCACCTACTTACTTTGGATTCCAATCGGCTTATGTACTCCCCTCCTCCCCCTTACACGTGACGTGTTATAGAACTTGGGATAGTTGCTGATATCAAACTTCAACATAGGTAGGAACTCGAAAAACTTCATTACAATATTAAAATAAAAATAAAACGTGAATAAAATGATTGAAAAAGTACATGAAATTACTTTTTTTTAACTGCAGGAAGGTTTTTGTAAAACAATCTATGATCACGATCAGTTGGATAAATCAGGGCATAAGGCGGTATTCGCCTGAGTATACCTACATTGTGATTATTATTATATACCTTAATTCAAAAGCAGTGTTAACTTTGAGGATGAAAAAGAATGCGCAATTCCGTTTGTAAACTATATTCTCGTAGCACAAAAACAGAAAATTCAAACGCGTCAATACATTAAACAGGTAACTTCACAACAGTAATTAAACAACTAAAACATTCATTCATTTTGGTTCAAAACCTGGTCCTCCGGAAATTACAAAACTTAATCGTTACAGTCTTCATTCATCAGCAACAACATTTTCCAGGAGTAGGAATTGAACTATTAATGTGTGTGAAGCATGATGAGCGAACAAGCAGATCGATTGTGAAAAGCGCGCTTTCACATCCAACGTTATCCATTAGAAAAAGTGACCACTTTGTTCCTTTCTATCCAAAATTAGAGAGCTTTATCGGGTTCTATGACAACGAACAACACCAGAAACACGTGACTGAAGACACAACCAACGTTATTCATCGAATAAAAAAAAAAAATTCGAAAACATGTAACATCCAACGTTTTTCCCGCCAGACGTTCAATTGTCAAATGTTATGGTTGCCGGGTCACCTGTCAACATAAATATTTTGGTTGTCACGAAGATCTTTCAACGTATGTCCAGTGCCTAAAAGAAAGGTTATGGTTGCCGTGTCACTATCAAGAAAGATCTACAACTACACCATTTAAACCTTCTCTGAACTTCCACAGATAATTTAAGACCAAATTAGCCAAATCGGTCCAGCCGTTCTCGAGTTTTAGCGAGACTAACGAACAGCAATTGATTTTTACATAATATATATAGATAGGTAATACACAAAGGCTGTCGTCATCATCATCATAATGCTGGACTACAGTAACTTTTAGGAGATAGGCAGAGTTTTGTTGGGAGTGTGGGGGAGGAGGGGTGAATCCATGGCAACGACGCCGCCTCCGGAGCACTTCGTGCCGCCCCCGGTACCGGCGCCGGCGCCGCTCCGCCTTCCTGTTCGGGACGGACGGAAGCTCCTTATCGCCGCTGTTCTCCTCATGTTCTCGCACCTGTCGCCTCTACCCATTTTCCCAGCGATCGTGAGTCACCTGAGCCGCGGCCAACCCCTTTCACCCGACCTCCATCGAACAGCCCTCAACGCTATTGGAGGAGATTCATATATAGCATTCGCACTTTGAATTAAACCTTTCGCGGATTGAATTAAACATTCCGCAAATTGAATTAGACTTTCCGCAAAATGAATTAAACTTTTCGCAAATTGAATTAAACTTTTCGCAAATTGAATTAAACTTTCCGCAAATTGAATTAAACCCACATACGTGAAAATATTAATAACATTAAGAAACGGTTGAGACGCGGCTTAAATTTAAAAGAAAATACGTTGAATTTGGCCAAGCAGAGCGAGGCTTAGGAATTTACGTTACTGAGGGCGAGCGGAGCGAGGCCTTGGGTCTGCGTGCTAGTACGTACATAAATAGAACTTCTTCATAATTTCATGGCTGATATTTTCTAAGCCACAGTCAGCATTAAAGCTACATCAAGTCCTAAAACAGTTGAGCGTAAAACATTAAAGAGAGCGACCGAGAGAATCGGAGGACGGAATATTTCACAGAAATTTCAGTTGTGATTATATATATATATATATTTTTTTTTTTTTTTTTTTTTTTTTAACAAGCACATACTACCTACGTTTTAAACAGCATGGTTCTAGGATTACTACGTAATGAACACCTCTTTCAACCTAATATCAGCAGCTTCGGGTGAAGCAATTCATTAAACTAACAGTTTGTTGTATTCGTTTTTGAATATTGTTAAAGAAACATTTATGTTTATAGTCTACACATTGTTAAAGTAGCAAGTTCATTTTGGTTGTCTTAATGTTAATAAAGAAAATGTTTATTTTGGTTGGGAAAATGTTTATTTGATCGGGAAAATGTTTATTTTGGTTGGGAAAATGTTTATTTTGATTATTTTGATATTGTTTATTTTGATATTTGATTGCGCTGGTGATATAAATAAATAAAACAACGACATAGTCAACTTGACATAGTTTGCGGGTTTCACATATAAGTTTCAGGTTATTTAGCGAATTTTCGTAGAAAATGAAGCTATTGCAATGGCTCGGAAAATTTTAAAATAAAAATTTTCAAACATTTCTTCATTGAAATCCGTTTTGAGGGATTCTGAAACGTACCCAAGAGTTTAACGCTTTTTGATATGTAATCAAGCTTTCCAAACAAAAGGTTGAGTTTGTTGGCCAGCAATTTTGTTTTTTGTTTTGTTTTAATTTGTTTGTGTAATTTTGTGTGGTTCTGTTTTGTTTTTTGAGCCAATAAATGGGTCAAATTTCAAAAAATGTACTAAATAACCACTAAAAATGGCTAAAAAACGGCTAAAAATCGTTAAATTAACATTTCCTGGCAGAATATTGCTCAAATAAAGTTGATTAACCATAAAATAGAACATTCAAAAATGCATGTATAAGATCATGCTTAAAAATGTACTTAAAATTCGTTAGAATTTGCTAAAAAGCGATAAAAACTGCAAAAAAAAACTAAAATTCAAAACCTATATTTGAATAGGAAATTATTAACTAGAATACATTTTTTTCCATAAAATTAATAGTTAACAATTTCCTTGCACTCAAAAAGCTCCAATTTCAAAACAATCTAACAGTATACAATACGATAACTTACGCAAATTCGCTCTTACGATGATGCTGCATGACTGGAACTTTTTTTTAGCGCATATTAATGAAATTTAAGGAGGTATATTTTTCAGCGTGATGTTGTGTGCGTGAATTTTGAATGTCCTATTTCATAAATTGGATATTTAAGGAAGTACGCTTCTTTTGGGTCGTTGTTTATATTTGGTAGCGACGTCTTCAGAGCTTGAGTTTGGTTGTATATAGGTAATTTTACAGTTGAAGAGTTTCAAAAAGAATTTTTTTTCCAAATTCAGAATTTAAATTTTTTGGAGCCATTGCAAGAGCTAATCTGTAACTATAATCTTAACATTTTTATAGACATTGCAGCAGCTTTATTTTCACGAACATTATAAAATTTTGTTTACGAAAATTACTCTTGTTCGCGGTAAGGTCGTGATTTTACAATAGTGACAAGTTGGGAAATGGGTCAAAGTGATCTCGTCGAAATCCCCTCAGGAATGCACACACGTTGATATCTCGAAACAATAAATCCCTGAATATATTTATCATGGCTATAAATATAACACGGTTGAGTAACTTCGAGGGGACAGGAGTCTGAAAGGCTGCCAAAATAGCTGAGGACTTCAAGCGTGACAACGTGTAGGTATGATGTGAATAGAAACGCGATCTGAGTCAGTACGCGATCCGCGAACGCCTGTCAGTTTTCGCGAGCGCCGACCTTCGGGGGCGTTCGAAGGATTTCGCTCGAAATTGACGACCCCAATTTCCACAGGTTCGGGCCAAGTGACCAGTTGTGAAATATTATCTTCAAAGTCAAAGTCATTAGGAAGTTCGCTGTTGCCAATAGAGTAGACACTGAGAGACATATATTGACGTTACACCTTCGAACCGATGTGAGGGACAGGGAAGCAAGACGAATCCTAGATAGAATAGCTACACGTGTTATGCATGATCGGGGCAATTACTATAATATATACAGGGTGTCAAAAGTAAATGTAGGCCAAACTCAGGGAACCGATTCTAGAGCTCAATTCTGATCAAAAATTCCTCCTCGAGTTTTTTTTTTTTTTTTTTTTTTACGATTTGTTTTTGAATTATTCAATTCTTAACCAATTTTTTTCATGATTTGTACTTTATGATATCAAAACGGCCACTGTAAACTCAAAACTATGAACACTGTTGGAAAGGGCGTGACATTTTCTATAGCCCTGATATAAAATAAAGTTTTTTTCATGTAAGGTACTTTTAATTGGTCAAAAAGAAAAAAACCAAAACACAAAACTAGGAAAAATATTTAAAATCGACGTTTTAGCGAATTTTTGTAGAATTTTAAAATCATTATATTCGAAAAATTTCTTCAACGAAATCCGTTTTGAGACATTCTGAAACGAATCCTATTGTTTAAGGATTTTTCATTTGTATATAATATATGTGTCATTCAATAACTCTCCTCAGGGTTGAGATTAAAATTCCGTTCTTGAGCCAAAAAATCAAGCTTTCCAAACGAAAGGATAAGTTCGTTGGCCAGCACTTTTTGAGCACATTAAATCGGTCAACATTTAAAAAATATGTTCCAAAAATCACAAATAATTACTAAAAATGTCTTAAAATCGTTGAATTGATATATTCATCTGAATTTTAGTCGAAACAAGTTTATTGACGATAAACTAAAACACTAATAAAATTTATTCACTAAATTATGATTAAAAATGTACTTAAATTTTAATATTATTTGGAGAAAAATCCATTAAAAAACTGAAAAATTGCTAAACATCCAAAATTTGTTTTTATTCGTAGAATATGATTCAAAACGAGTTTATTTGCCATGATACTGGAGGTTAACAATTTCTTTGTACTCGAAGTGCTTAAATTTCAAAACGGTAACATAATACACTACGATATTCTGAGAAAATTCGCTCATACAATCATGCTGCATGACTGGAACTTTTTTGAATGGGCTCCAACGTCAGCTGAACCCAGTCAAGTGCAGTCCAACGGAGGGGCCCGGCACAAAAAGGTCATGGAGGTTGATTGGGTGAAGAAAAGACGATCTAGGTTTTACCAGATTTTTAAAGAATTATTGTCCTTAGGAATTAATCTTTAAAGCTTTTTATTTTATGGCCAAAGCTTAAGTATATCAAGGTATTTGATTTATATGGTAGTTTTAACTTAGTTCTAAATTTTAGATGATTAATAACGCCAATCTAGAAGAAATTTCATTATTTTAGTAGTTTTGAATTTTAAAATTCATTTTATTCAACATTGTTAGTTTAATAAGAATGTTTCATCTTTGATAACATTTGATTGAATTGTGAATACCTTTATTGTAGTGATGAAACTGGTAAGAGTGCAATTTCAGGTTTTATCTCTACTACTTCAAAATTTATTGAATTTTGACCGCTTTTTGACGATTCTGGGCTACAGTGAACCATGGGGGATTTTTAAGGGCTGTCAGGGCCCTGGAGGGGATGAAATCTGGGAGGGGGGGGGGGGGGGGGGGGGTAGTTCTGGGGGATTTTCAAACTTCCATGCCAATCCTTGAATTTTATTATTTTTCAATTGCTTGTGAATCTAAGGTGAATTTTACCATAATTACAAATGAAAAACGTCTGCCAAGTAGGTAGTGGCACAGCATAGCTTCCTCGTTTACCTATCATGAATACGAACATAACACCACAGCAACATTTGCAGACGACACTGCTGTCCTGGCAGTTGGTGACGCAATAACGAATCAATATCAAAACTCAATAAGTCCATCTAGCTCCAATAAGATTAACTACATCCCTGCTTTCCTCAACAACCGTGTCAATTCCCTACGGGAATGAAGCCAAATACCTGGCATGACGCTAGACGCCAAGCTCAGCTGGAAGGAACATGTCAAAAAGTCCAGTCATGCAGCATGACCCCATGAGCGAATTTTTGAAGGAATCTTCGACATTTCAGTCGCCATTGATCGTGTTGAGAAATTTTAGTTTATGATTTTGATAGACAAACATGAAATCAAATTATAAAAATAATTAGGAGGTACTCATACTTTATTATTATTAAACTAATCTTGTAGATTTAAAGACAATCTGAATTTGGACAATGTTTCATGCAAATATTACCGATTTTTACAACTAACGAACGGCATTATTTCGATTTTTGACTGATTTTTCAACTTTGAAAATTTTGAAAACTTGATACATATTCTTATAGGAAATTTTACGCTGATTCCGAATATACCACATGTTAGTATGCTGAAAAAATTATTTCGCACAACAAATCGCAAAAAAACAGGCTATTTTGAAATATTTTACTACATTTTTGAAAACTTCAACCCGAAGATGTAATCCGATCATGCTGGCCAACGAACTTGAACTTTCGTTTTGTGTCCTTAACATTTTAAAATTTTGTTTGAAGTTTCTAGCACAATTCTACGGACAGTTATCGTCTGGAATGACACATACATACATACATACATACATACATATATACATACATATATACATACATACATAAAAAAATGCGTTAAACTTCAGAATATGATTCAGAATAGCCTAAAACGGATTTCTGCATAAAATTTTTTCAAAAGTTCACATTCTACAAATTTTGAGACGAGAGCAATAGCTTAATTTTCTTCAAAAATTCGCTAAAAGAAGAGGACAGAGCTCGCATTGAAACTTAGAAGGATGTATTGGCTAATCGGCCGACGATCCACCATGACCATTGGTAACAAGCTGCTTCTTTACAATCAATTACTTAAGCCAGTTTGGATGTACGGAGCGCAGTTGTGGGGCTGCACAGCTCCAACCAATAGACAGATCATTCAACGTTTCCAGAATTCTGTACTACGATGTATCACTGATGCGCCGTGGTACTTCCGAAATGAGGCAGTCCACCGTGAACTTCAAATTGACAGTGTGGATGAGGTGATCAAAAAGCAAGCAACGGCTCATCTTGCCAGACTAAAAGATCATGTGAATGAGGAAGCTGTAAAGTTCCTGGATCTGCAAGATCTAACTCGACGCCTTAAGCGTTTGAAACCGCATGAGCTTGTGTAGGAAGTGAATGTGAATGTTCGAGAGACAAGGGACAAAGTTATGCATCTTAGGTCCTGAATAGTGTATTGTAGTAATGTAAGTCAGATTTGTATCGTTAATGAGATTACTCGGAGCAATAAAAGCTTTAAAAAAAAACCTATCATGAATGAATAGATTATTGAAAAGTTTTAAATGATCATGAAACATTCCACAGTGGAAAAGAGTAAATCAAGAAGTAGCGTAAAATGTTATGATTGGTCAATTAAGAAAAGAAAAAATGATA
This sequence comes from Adelphocoris suturalis, assembly GCA_030762985.1. Classification (NCBI taxonomy): domain Eukaryota; kingdom Metazoa; phylum Arthropoda; class Insecta; order Hemiptera; family Miridae; genus Adelphocoris; species Adelphocoris suturalis. The sequence goes on from CM061046.1 coordinate 1,559,157, forward strand.
CTCAATGTAATTTACGTTAGTGCAAGCGCAGAAACGGACTGATGAGTTGAAAACAATGAAATAAGTACAGGACCATCTACAACCTAAACCGCGCATTCGCTGACAATTTCATCAAAATCGGATGAAAACTGTGGAAATTAAGGTCATTACAAGTATTTCACATTGGCACACGCGCAGTAGCTATTAATGATACGGTCGTGCTGAAATTGATATATATATATATATATATATATATATATATATATATATATATATATATATATATATAGTTTTGATGAAAGATGAAAACACTCGCGTGTAATATTAATTTGAGGTATGACAGAAGGTTGGAAAAGATAGGAAACACTTAAAAAACTTACAAAATTGAGAGAATATTTCGCTGTGTATATTGAGCTGACGACGCTGACACAGCGAAATATTCTCTAAATTTTGTAAGTTTTTTAAGTGTTTCCTATCTTTTCCAACCTTCTGTCATACCTCAAATTAATATATATATATATCGTGTGATATCTAAATCGTGTAAGTTATGAGGATGGTGTCGATGTGTACCTATTCCCTATCGTTGAGTAGAAAAAAGCTCTTGGTATGAGTACAGTGTTGGTTTAAAATATGTTTGTATGCTCTTAATCGTGTGGGCATCCCAAGTTGAGTTCATTATCTTGACCGAAGTAAATCGAGAGACTCCGAGCTAGATATATTTATTATACATTTATATTATTTTCACCCTCACAGTTTGTGCAATTTACTTTTTGGACAAGGAAATCGTGGTTGTCACCATAATCTATTTTGCTTCCTCACTACCGAAGTCGAAAAAAGTCTTGTCCTTCAAAATCAAAATTTCCACTTGCTTTTTGAGTTTCAGAGCTTGCTGATCAATTTTGGTTCCGTGTCTATCTGTGATAAATCCTTGTTACGCCCAAAACTGCACAAAGTTTCAGTCCGATTCTGATGAAATTTTCAGAGATTGTGCGGATTAGCTCCTAGACGGTCCCCTATAATTTTCAATAGCGCCGAATTAACAGTGGCCTGTGTGCATGCGCAAACGTAAATTTTTCATACCGTCGATTTTTTTATCATTGTTGGTCCGATTTCGTTCAAATTCGGTAGGTTTTTGAGCATATGTTTTGGAAGAATGCCTTATAAATTGTATTGGAATTTATATATTAATAACCATTGCGTATGTGAAAAAGTAATTTCAATTAACACAGGCAAAACTCCGAATCTAATGGAACGATTTTGATGACATTTTCAGGGATGGTGCGGGATAGCCTCTAGAAAGTCCCCTATAACTTTTATTGCTGTCAAATAAACAGTAGAAGGTGCGCATGCGCAAATGCTAATTTATCATAAAGTCGATTTTTTATTGGTCCGATTTCCTTTAAACTCGGAGATTAGATGGGTATGTGTTTCAGGAAAATTTCCTGTGAATTATATCGCTATTGGCAGAGTAATAACTATAACGCATGCGCAAAATTAAAATTGATTGATACAGACAAAACTCTGAGATTATTGGACCGATTTTTATAAAATTTTCGAAGATTGTGCGGTTTTTCTCCGAGACGCTCCCCTATAAATTTCATTGCCGTTGGAATATTATAGTTGTGCGCATGCGCAAACATTAATTTCTTAAAACGTCGACTCGTACTTGTTCTACAACTAATTCTATACGTCCATGTTACAATATATGTGGAAGCAAAACTGTCCGCCCAACATGGCAGATGTTTTTTATAACATGTCATTAGGCGCTATATATACGGTGACCACATGTCCCGATTTTATCGGGACAGTCCCGATTTTAAAGCCTGTGTCCCGGGGTCCCGAATTGGGAAAGAAATGTCCCGATTATCACCAATAAAGATTTTTTCAAACCAAATCATCATCAGTCTGGAGACATGCAGCAAATGAATATTTGATTCTTTACAAAAACTTGGTTGACAGAAAAGAGTCTTTATTTCTACCTATGAAAGTAAAGGAACTTCAAAGAAACAGTGTTGCTGCAGGAAATGCATGCGATTTACAAGAGGTGAAAAATACAGTAGGAACTTTTTATGACCACTGCATTACTTATTTTGATCTTTGGAAATCAAACGTTGACAGCTTGAGTCAACTGTCTTGGATAGACTTAAAGAAGTAGCTGAAGTGGGAAGAACTAGAGAAAAGTTGGAATTTGTTTCAAGATAGCATTCCATCTCTCTCGCTTGATGATTTGTTCAATGAGCTTAGTGTGCTGAACACACAGCTTCCTGATGTCGTCCTGGCTGAATGGAAAGAACAAAAACTATCAACTGAGCAACGGTGGCTGACTTTATTTCAGGACTTGCAAAAAAACGAAATAAGCGTTCCTAATCTCAAAACTCTGGTAGAATTTTCTCTGTCTTTACCAGAAACAAATGCTTCAGTCGAGCGAGCTTTCTCATTTATAAACAACTTTTGGACCGCAGAAAAATCTTCAATGGCACTAGACTGTGTTAAAGCATTACTAATTGTCCAAATGAACAGTTCTTTGTCGTGTGTTGGAATGTACGACAAGACAGCTCCTTGCTGAGAGCACTTTCCTCAACGCAAAAGTACGACTGGAGTAAAAAGAGTACCCCTGTCCCTAGTGAAAAAATATAACAAGAACAATGATGTAAACAGACTGCTCTGTTAACTTTTATTTTTTCATTTTCAGGAAAATTAATGTTTGTTTATTTGACTATAAAAACTTACCTGTTGTTTGTGAAGTTCAGTTTGTTTGTGCAAAAGGTACATATTCTTTCTGTGTATGTAATAAACTTCTTGAAATTATTTTGTCATGTAATTCTTAGTGCCACATTCTTTAATGATTATAACATATTTTTAGTTTGATACGAAGCTCTGAACCAATGTTTGATGGATGAAATAGGGTTAAAAACTAACTTTTAAAGGGTGAAAATTTCAAACTTTTACGGGGGTGGACCCCCGAACCCTCCTCCCCATCATTCTATACCCCTCAGACCCCCTTGATAGTTCTATCCGTCCCGATTTTGCATAAGATAAATATGGTCACCGTAGCTATGTGCCCCTGTAGTAGTAGAAGGTAGTAGTAAAAAATGAATAAATTAAAAAAAAAAGGAAGCCCATCTCCTATGGGTACCTACCCAAATTCAATACAACTTTACAATCTCAAGAATCTAAATGATTAGTAACAAAGATATTAAAACTGTTCCGTGCTGGAACACAGTATTTTATTCTCCAGCACGGTCAACAGCCATCTTATTTAAACCTAGGTATATGAAATGAATTGTGTACCCAATAGGTTTTAGACAAATCCGTGTATAATTAAGTACATGTGTTCAATTTGCAAATGTAAGTTGAAGGGTCCAGGGAACAAAACAACTAAGTCACTTTTACCAAACAAAAAAAAAGGGTGTATTAGAGCCGTCGGCACTTGGAGTTGGGGATGCATTTTCTTTGCGTTTCAGAGGGTGTAGAATAGAACACGATTACTACAATCATTCATTTTCTGATTTCTGTATATATATATATATATATATTAATTGCTATGCAATTCTTAGGCCGACCCCCAACAATTTTTTTGTAACGTCAGTGACGAAAATCCAGCACCTCCAAGCAGCACGTTCATGCGCATCGTGGGTTCGAATCCCAGCCAGGCTTGAAAATTTTTTCATATCCATTTTTTTTATGTAATTAAAATTTGTTAATTAATTAATTAGTTTATATATATATATATATATATATATATATATATATATATATATATATACAGAAATATGAAAATGAAGTATATTTATGGACAATGTTTTGTGCTCTCACTACTCCTCCGAAACCGCTAGTCCGATTTGGACCAAATTTTGATATGATGGATTATCATGGGGGAACTTGTGCGCCTCTACGACATAGGTGAGGAACAGTAGACCACGAGCCGTAATATCAATCATAATGATTGCAAAATCGTACTCAAATCTCTCCAATTCACCGGAGGACATCGAAATTTGATAGGGGTTGATAGGGGGCCTTTCAGGAGAACAAGAGACGAGCAAAGTGAGGAGCGCCATCCTGAGCTGAGTGAGCTAAAAGTTATGTCGTCTGTCCGATTACAACGAAATTTTATGGGGAGCCTCTCTGGGACATCAAGGGACGAATGAAATGACGGGTCCACCCAGAGCTCCAGCTGATCGATTCGAAAAATTGGTTCTGATTACGCAACCAGATTGTTTTTTTGTTTTTTTCACAACGCAAGGTTTGGACATCTATGAATGCAGAAAATGAAGCTGCACGTTTTAGTAAATAGAAACAGGGGAAAAATCATCGTATTCGGGCGCTACGATCCTTGTCATTTTCGGTCGTCAGGGTTTAACCAACTGAGGCCTCGCTCAAGTATGGGTTTTCTCATTATTCGTTAAAAGTGCTGCTCTAGAACTGGTTTGTTCTTTTCCTGAACCATTCAGAGAGTTAATGCAATGAATATTTAGTCGATGATATGATCATGCGGCATGGTACCTTGGAAATGGATGTTGATTGACGAATACTGAAGATGAACCGCAGGTAGTTGTACTGATGCAATGAAACTCTTCACTAACAAAACGAAACACTTCACTTCACTACGTGAACGAATGACTTTCACCAACACAGCCGATCGCGGAATCGCGTACCGAGTACGAAGCAATATCAACTAATAATTCACCAGTGCCGAAGCTGCTGTGGATTGGAGTCTTCATGAGTAGCAGAGCCAGCATCCAGACTTAACAACCTAACACACCCCACGATCGGAGAAGACTGAGATAAAATTTCTAGTACTGCCCAGACGCCCAAATCCCTTCTGTAACTGCGCAAGTCTGCCAAGTTCTTGGAAAGTGAATACCGAGAGCTGCCCAAGAACAACACGTGTTACTATTTGGTTCCGAGAAAGTGAGAAGGACTGGCTTTCACACAAAAGAGCAAACAAAAGAATTTCCGTGTATTGGAACCTTCCAGGAGATTAGACCTGAGGGAACTTGTCATTATTGGATTCTTCGAAATATGGCTCCACGGGTAGGTACGCCTCATACTATTTTACAATTGGTAAATCCTGGGTATGTATTGTTTTTTTTTTTTCCCCTTTGACTGTTCTTGCACTTTTCTTAGATGCCCTTCTATTATGAAGGCCTGTCACATTCATATCAAGAGAATACCCAGAGTTAGGCCAGTTGCACGCACACCGATTTTGGACAGTCGGTTTTTTTCTGGCCGTCCACATTCCAATAGTGAACCATTGTATGGAACGGGACCTGGCACACACGCCGACCAGAAAATAATACCGGTAAAATACCGGGGAGCAGCCGGCCACTGCCTCTGCAGACCGCCGGTACCGGGAAGACCCGACACAGCGGTCAGGAACTAGACAAACGTTCGGCTACGATGCCGACGAAAACCCATGGTGAAAAACGATACTTTGAAGTACCAGAAAACCAAAAATTCAAACCCCAAATCAAAGCGGTGCATCTCCAAAAACGGCGCATGAATTGAGAATGTATCGGTTACAACATTTTTTGACGTTCGATTATGACCCAAGCGCAACGATAGAGTGGTGGAGCTCGGAAAATATATGTATGAACAAGAGGACTAGCCGTATTGAATCATTCTCTCCTCAAACCCAAATACCAGGAAAACTATTTTAGTTGAACAATTATTATTGTTTTATATTATGACGTAGACGAACTCTCTACTTGTCTTCTTCTACAAGTGTGCATTGGCAAATTAAATTATTATTATCATTATTATCATTACAACTTTGGTTTAGGGAACTGTGAGTTTCAACGGAAAAGGCAGCATATACTCATGGAACTATACAAGGATTGTGTATGCGACAGGGAGAAGTATGCGGTAACGCGTGGAGGATGAAGAAGAGGTTAGGGCTTCAAGACCTTGATTTTCTTATTTTTCCTTGTCATTTCATGAGATTTTTAATACAACGCACTTGCTACTTATTCAAAAACAAAATCGCCCCACTGCCCCCCCCCCCCCCTCCCCCGAAAAAATAAATAAATAAAAACTCGGCCCTTCGGGCTTTGCAACATGTTACCTACTACTTAGAGAACGTGGCTAAACGTCAAGAAACATGGAACATGCCTGGTAGAAGTGACCAAGTAACAAAAACCAAATTCTTCAGGAGCTACACACGACAAACAGAATCGAAATTAAAAGGAATTACCTAAGTAGGTAATTTTCTATTGTGGTGCGCGTCTACAATTACTATAACCAAGATTAACTTCTCAACCAAGTGACAACAGAACAAGCGGCAGTGTTTACTGTATCCATTTATAACATAAATAAATATAAAACTACGACATGAATAGAAGAACAAGTACGAAAGAAATGCGTGATAAATCGAGAGCTTTCCAATGAGGGGAGAACGATTTTTGTCAGGTGAAAACTAAAGAAGTTTCATTTCCCCAGCAACGGCTTGGTTGTACGTGAAAATCAAAAGAATCGCTCTCCGGGATGCTTATGCTAAAGAAATCGAAGCAAAGGGAGAGATTTGCTTACAGACCTTAGTAAACGACCATTTTGAACTCCGCAACGCGTTCTCTTCTCAGCCTGAGGAACTTAAATGCTTACATACGAGTCTGCAACACATTGGGACATTTTCATGTGTGTTTTACATTCATACCTCTTTGTGGTACACCCCCTGTTAAGTTAAATACGAACTACTCCATGTATTTCTATTTTTCTCGAACTTCCCAGACACATCCTGCTGTAACTTTTACCCCATACTAACGTATGTGTTGCAGACTCGTGTGCAAGCTCTAAGAGCTACTCAGCTGATCCGGACCCTGGGCATCGTCAAGTAAATGTCCTAAAGAGGCTACATACGAAATTACAGCTTCCTACAGTGTAAAGCAAAGAAATTACCTATTAAAATGATTTAACCACCGCTTCACAAATCAATCCGTTCTCGCAATATTCGGATCACCTGCTATGAATTAAATCATCGAAACCCCAGCTCAATGAATTCATCAGAAATTAACAAGCGGTTGCAATCATGTTCACAATATCGATTATTGAGAATGATCACCTGTGTGTAAACAATTATTCATATAACCATGCTCATAACTCAGCTTGTAGACCACGCACTTCGCAGTAGTTAACATAATATGGTTGGATAAATCAAGAGCTTTCGAACGAATGGTCAACGAATTTTGTGGGATGAAAAACGACGAAGTACCATTTCCCTAGCAACGACTCGGTTGTAATAGGAAATCATCAGAAAACCAACCGTACTTAACGCTTTTTTTTAAAGCGATTTCTTCGTTTATGTGCCAAAGTAAAGACACAAAATGTCAAAAATTTCGTGACACATCCGCGTAACGTTTTTTGCTAGTTAGTCTCCAAGGCTAAAGCATGTTCCATCAACTTTATCAAGGCATTTTATCAAGTTATTGCGGCAATTTTTGTAGCCTTGAAGTTATCAAGTGCGAAGTTCATTCAAAGATGGAAGGTCGAAAGAAAAACTGTGGAATAAAAAGGAAAAGAAGGCTTGTTAGACAAAATTATTGACAACTCCTCTACTTCCCTCAGATTCGCACTCCGATATCGGACGAAGGCTTTGCGAGACATGATTCAAATTATGCTTATTTTGTTCATTGAAGAGGTTCACAGTTTTATCGATTGATTATAAACACCTGTTCTATCTTTTGCTAAGAAACTATTAGAATAGAGTGGAACCATAGCGAAATAAAATGGAAAGACGCTCTTGCCTCGAAAACGCACTTGTGTCGCCTGACCCCACGTCCAATACAGGCTCCAATACAGGCTAAAAACCACTGATCAGCTTGACTACAATAATTTGCACACGTATATAAGTATTCTAATTTAAATGTGAAACATTAATGTTAAAAGAGATGAGGAAACAGTCTCGACCAATTTCAAAATCTTACTGCTTATTGGAAATAATAAACCAAAACAACTTGCCTGCCTCTTAATTATGCTAATTTATTGAGACATCCTACGGATCCCGATGGGTTTTAGGTGGATCTCCTTGAAAAGTCACAAGGTCTCGCGTGACACACTCATAGAAAAGCCGAAATAATTATCTAGCATCGAATATTATACCGAAATGTTGAACAGGGGGCACACGGACGCCCGGATTCGGTCGATATTTTGACGACCAGGCAGAAAAAGTTGAGAAGATTCGGTTCATAAATTTGGAGCGGGTAAGGTTTTTGTCTTCTTTTAAAATGTACATTATTTTTCCGGTCACATAAATTTGAAAGAGATCCCAGTGACCCAGTGCGTGAGGAGACGATAAATTTCTCTAGGCCAGAAGCAGAGTTCCCTGTCTAGTTTAGCATATCCCACCTGCTTCTCCAAGGACGCTCCTGCACGCCTTGGCCTTTAACTATTTGAATGTCGCAACGAACGACGCTATCCAAGACGGAGTTGTTGTTTGGATCCTTTTTTTTCGAAGTTCGAATCCTTCATACGTGTGTCAGCACGACGAAATATGGCTGTTTGGAATACGAAAGCAGCGGCTGCTTGTTTTGAAATCATTTGGGACTTCTGAGAGTTTCATATAAGCACTGTACACTAGTGATGGGACAGAATTTACTTCACAGAATGAAATAACCTATAATTAAAAAAAAAACAAGTATTCCGAAATGCGTGATGTCGAATTGGGCCCACGGTCTGTTAGGGTCATAAAAACGACGGTTGAATTGGGATTATGGTCAGTTTGGAGGCAGTGTCTGATTGGGCCCATTCCTCTACAATGATGGTATGCTCGCAACCACCTTAGTTTTAAATACTTTTTTTGACATTTTATGTCTTTGCTATGGCACATAAACTAAAAAAACGTCACGGAAAATTGCTCACGAAAATATTTTGATGATTTCCACTTACAACCGAGTCGTTGCTAGGGAAATGGTACTTCGTCGTCTTTCATCCCACAAAATTCGTTGACCATTCGTTCGAAAGCTCTCGATTTATTCAATCATATTATGTTAACTACTGCGAAGTGCGTGGCCAACAAGCTGAGTTATGAGCAAGGTTATTTGAATAATTGTGTACACTCAGGTGATCATTCTCAATAATTGATATTGTGAACATGATTGCCACCGCTTGTTAATTTCTGATGATTTCATTGAGCTGGTGTTTCGAAGATTTGACTCATAGCAGGTGATTCAAATATTGCGAGAACGGTTTGATTTGTGAAGCGGTGGTTAAATCATTTTAATAGGTAATTTCTATACTTTACACTCTAGGTAATTTCGTATGTAGCCTCTTTAGGACATTTACTTGACGATGCCCAGGGTCCGGATCAGATGAGTAGCTCTTGAAGCTAATTTCTATGTTTTTACACTCTAGGAAGCTGTAATTTCGTATATAGTCTCTTTAGCACATTTACGTGGCGATGCCCAGGGTCTGGATCAGCTGAGTGGCTCTTAGAGCTTGCATACGAGTCTGCAACACATACTTGTCTTCAACCAAAGACATAAAATGTCCCAATGTGTTGCAGACTCGTATGCAAGCGTTTGGTTTTCTAGTATCGGCGTAAAAATTTATACAAATTTTGATAAGTTTTATTGCGCCAAGTAATAACAACTTAAGCAATATTCATGTGATAAATTATTATACATTTTCTTAAGATCTAATATACTTCACTTTAGACTTGTTGTTCTAATAATTGAGTCACTAGTCTTGACGTTAATTTTATTTCACTTAGTTCATGCGGTTTAGTTCTTTTAAGTCTTCTAAGTTGATCTTAGGTGTCAAGGAGCTGGACGACATCCTCGTTAAAATGATCTCTGAGCCTCAAAAGGTGATTGACGGCTTGTTTGTGGATAACCTCATTGACAGATTCAACTTTCAACTCATAGTGTAATCTGTCGTTTCTGAAGTATCTGCATGCATCAATGCAGGTACGCAGAACACTATTCTGAAAGCGCTGAATAATGTTGCGGTTACTTTTTGCAGTGCACCCCACAGTTGAGCAACATATGTCTAGACAGGTTTGAGGACTTGCTTGTACAATATGAGCTTATTGTGGATAGACAGTTTTGAGTGTCTTCCCATAAGCCAGTAAATTTTCCTGAATTTGACCTTAGTTTTAAATACATTCAAACACTGATCATTCTGATCTATATGTCCAACTAATTTGAATTTTTACCAAGAGATTGACTAGGGTGGAGGGACCAGTCATCGACTGGGACCCAGCGATTGGCATCTCACCAAGAATTTTTAATAATAATGAATTTAAAAGTGTTTTACCAGCTTGATCTATTTGAATTTTGAGGCAAAATACCTCAGTAAAATATAAAGGCGGGAAAAGGGTTCAGGCGGGGTTTTGTGAAATCTGAAGAAGGTTACCCAACAGAATCTCGTGTTGTAATTTCTTTGGTGCTGTTCCTTGTGATTTTGCTAAGGAGGTAAGCGTTTAATTCTGCTTCACCATGCCCTCTACATTTTCTAATTCGATTGTTTCCTTGGTTTTTCTCAATCAGTTTTTTGTGTACCTAGCTTCCATCTATGCAATCATTTTTTGGAAATAATCAAAGATAACGTGTGAAAATGCAAATCTCAATTACTGGTTCCCAAACTGATGCTCCCCTTAGTGATTGACAGTGCTATCAATATGGATCTCTATTCGCTCTTGTCATTCGTTCTTTATTTTTTATATTTATATAAATACATAGCAACTCACAAGCTGCTAGTTTACCATTAGAATCGTATTGTGTCTATATGGTATCAAGAAAACATTGTACCCATTTTGTGATGAAACATCCGGTGACCAAACACAAAGTATAATTTTGATACAGGAGGTAACAAGCAACTAATTAGGAATTTTTCAGAACATACAGCACCATAAACAAGACCAAAAAAAAAAAAAAAAAAAAAAAAAGATTTCCGAACCATGCAGACAACAATTCAAGATATACCCATTCAGCATCCCCATCTCACCTATTCACCAACATACACATTATATACCTAGTTCTGGTACCTGTACAAATTGTATATAACCAATAAATGAATTTAAAAAAGTTAAAAAAACATCCGGTGATATTTTCAACTTTGTCTTTATGAATACTCACATTAATTTTATATTTGGATTAATAAAACTAAGTTCAAATGCTCAATTTATTTATAAAATATTGAAATAAAATGTTTTGTTGAGACAAGGAACCATTTATTGCAGAATAACTGCTGTGTCAATCATAAGGTGTTAATCACAGGTACAACAAAAAATGTTGCTGTCAAATACTGGGTCGAAAAATTGATTTCGAAAAAGCGTATTTATGATGTTTTGTGGGTTGAATTAGTGATTTTTTCAATACCGAGCAGTTTGAGGACATCCTGATGCAGCAATAGATGTAAGCTTCAAGTGTGAACAAACGAAAAAACATAACTTAATTGCTTGTCAAAGTCAAAATGTCTTTTAAGGTGTCAAACGACTGGCCTCACCACCCTACTTGACGTCATGTGTTCTTGAGATGCGAACTTGCGAGCATCCAGACCACCAAATGTTTTGATATTTCATGTCTTTACTTTGGCACATAAAAGAAAAAAGCGTAAAAAAAAAAGTGCGTGGCCAACAAGCTGAGTTATGAGCATGGTTATTTTAATAATTGTGTACACTCAGGTGATCATTCTCAATAATTGATATTGTGAACATGATTGCCACCGCTTGTTAATTTCTGATGATTTCATTGAGCTGGTGTTTCGATTATTTGATTCATAGCAGGTGATCCGAATATTGCGAGAACGGTTTGATTTGTGAAGCGGTGGTTAAATCATTTTAATAGGTAATTTCTATAATTTACACTCTAGGAAGCTGTAATTTCGTATGTAGCCTCTTTAGGATATTTACTTGACGATGCCCAGGGTCCGGATCAGCTGAGTGGCTCTTAAAGCTTGCTACGAGTCTGCAACACATACGAGTTTGCAACTAAAGACATAAAATGTCCCGATGTGTTGCAGACTCGTATGCAAGCGTTTTTGAGATGGCTACTTTAGTTACGCGATCACATAAGTAATGATGAATGTTGCCCGACTGACCAGGGGCCCAATTCAACTCCGACCCTTCGAGGATAGACGGTAATCTGCCTAGGAATGTTTTGACGGTGGGCCCAGTTCGAACGAGTCCTTCCAAATCACCTGCTACCTGAGAAACCCCGCTACCCGCTCCTAAAACCTCATGTCCCAATTGGAACTGAGAAAAAAAAAACCGGCAAAAGACTTCTTTCCACGGTTACTTTACTAGACGCGGTACCTGTGAACGCCGGAGGCTCCTGGCCTATGACGTAGGTGGTCCCTTTACCATTGCGGGAGCCTCTCGAATACGCACGGAATCAGTGCAAAACAAACGTTTTAAGTAACTCTACTGATGATTTCATCAACTATTCTTCGATAGATTGTTATTGAAAGCTATTTTCTGTATTATACCTAGTTTAAAATTTGGTTTTTTAGAAATTAGATGGAGAAAAAAACAGAAAGATCATCTTTTCCTCATTTATCTACGGAGAAAAGAACAGATATGTGTTACTTTGAGGCAAAAGAGTTTGCAAGGTATCTAGGATAAAAAAGAGAATATTCAAGAATAATGAATGAAATAAAAACATATAATTACTGATAGGCAATTACATTAATTCTACGTAAGTTATTTACTTTGATTATTTTCAAAAAATTAGAAGTAAAACATAACAATTCCTTGGTAAACTTTGATTGTAGGTACATAATAGGTAGGTAATAGTAATAACAACACAAAAATACAAATTAATCCAACTAGCTTCTTCATTTTTTTGAATTTTTTCTGTCTTCACTGGCACTCCGTTTTCTTGATTTCAAAAGTTTTTCTTCCTTTCGTAACTAATTTATATTCTTCATTCTGATAAATGTTCGAGTCCTAACAAAGCACGAAACTACGAAATCAATCTCGGGATTCTTATGTTTTACGACTTCAATTAGACGAGAAAAAACTCCTGCGTTCTGACAAATAAAATTCCCGTAAAATTTTTGAAATTCGTCTTCGATTTCCCGTACACAGTTCATGAATTTTTTTGGATTTTCATGGATTTTCAACAAGTTTTAAATCGGTCTCCGTTTCGGAACTCAGAACAGCCTGAATTTCCTTGAGAATGGATCGTTTCCCGATCGATTTTTGCGATCATCGTTAGAAAAAGCTGTCGATATGGTTTTTGTCGCAAGAGATTTACCCAAAAGCAGGTGTGGTACTGTGCCCGGTTTCAAATCAAATTTCGAGGGAATTTTTGTAACTCAGCTCTCAAATCACGCTTATAATCACTCTGATCAAAATGAGTAGAACATACGAGCTTTGTCTATCTTGAAAGAGTCTGCACGCTTACACGCCACAATCCACTTAAATCTCGTCTCCTTATCCTTCGGAAACCGGTGAAAATTGAGTCCAGGATTTTTCTCACCGTCTATGTTCAAACAAGTCGCTATGGCACAGCAAACCATTTTTAAAAACTTCACTCACCAACCAAATTAGAAACGTGAATGAGGGTATAAGCGCAATGCACAGGGCGAGTGAAAGGTTGCAGAGGGAACCAGTGACGTGGCGCTCCTTGGGTTTTCCCTAAGCGCCTTCAGATTGACAGGTACCGTCTAGTAAACTAACCGTGCTTCTTTCTTTCATTTGGAAAGTTTGATTTGTTGGTGCATGAAAGGAATTGTTATCTCAATACTAAGGAGAGTTATCGTCTGGAATGACATAAATAAATATAATGTGAGCGTGTAAGTGTGAAAAAGCGTTCGCGGATTCGTTTCAGAATGCCTCAAAACAGATTTAAACAAAGTAAATCTTCAATAATTTTGATGTTAAATTTTTTGGGGCCATTGGAATAGCTTAAATTTTCAAATATCACTAAAAATCTTTTCTCAATTTCACCAAATATGGGTGATATCGAGGAACCAGAGCCCAGTGATGACGAATCCAATGCAGATCCAATGCATTGTTGATCAAGTGACCACGCGTAAGCTTGAAAAAAGTTCCAGTCATGCAAATTATGTTACATTGTTTTGAAAATTTAGGACTTTGAAGGAAAAGAAATAGTTAAATACTAATTCGAGACAGGACCTAAACTACAATATAAGAAGGGGTTGGACATATAAGTCAGAATGATGTGTATAGTTTGGCGGCCTGGATGCTCGCAAGCTCGCATCTCAAAAATACATAACATCAAGTAGTCAATCCCTTAGTAAAAATACAGATTAGTTGGACAAACAGGAATAGTAGAGAATTTACAGAAACTAGCGAACGGCATTATTTCGATTTTTGACTGATTTTTCAACTTTGAAATTTTTGAAAACTTGATACATTATTCTTATAGGAAATTTTACGCTGATTCCGAATATACCACATGTTAGTATGCTGAAAAAATTATTTCGCACAACAAATCGCAAAAAACAGGCTATTTTGAAATGTTTGACTACATTTTTGAAAATTTCAACTCGAAGATGTAATCCGATCATGCTGGCCAACGAACTTGAACTTTCGTTTTGTGTCCTTAATATTTTAAAATTTGTTTGAAGTTTCTAGCACAATTCTACGGACAGTTGTGGTCTGGAATGACACATGTACATACATATATTTATATACATACATAAATACATACATACATACATTAAAAAATTAGTTAAACTTCAGAATATGATTCAGAATAGCCTGAAACGGATTTCTGCATAAAATGTTTTCAAAAATTCACATTCTACAAATATTGAGGCGAGAGCAATAGCTTAATTTTCTTCAAAAATTCTCTAAAAACTAGGTATGATATTCCCGATTGCGGTCTAGCTACTTAAATGAGATATCTACAGTATAATATGGAAGTTAGTGACAAAACGTTGTCTATTTCCACGAAAAATAAAGTTACAATGTTAAATCGATTTCGACGTTAGGCCATCATCAGTAACAAACTAACTGAACTCAGTTATTATTCAGTTACAGTACTGTTCAGTTATTGTTGTTACTGATGATGGCATAACCGTCGAAATCGATCTAACATTGTAACTCTTCATTTTTCGTGGAAAAAGACAACGTTTTATCACTAACTTCCGTTTTGAAATGGGTTTCCACAATTTCGTCGCGAGTAATTTAGTTCGTATAACATGGTTCGACAGAAGAATGTGAACTTGAAATGGGTAATTAAATGTTGATAATAATGAATTGTTATTATTATAAAATCCGCAAATATTAAAATGATGCCTTCACCACCCAGAGTTCTTCTAACTGGCGATTTTATGTTCCAGAAATATATTTGAACTCACTTGACAACCTTGGAATTCCGTGATAAGCTACTTATCGCAGAAAAACGCTATAAACTCGCTCATATCGCGAATTCCTCGCTTCGATTGCATATATCTACACACATTAATCTATCTACTCATTAGTTTTTTGCTACTTAATTAATATTCTGCCCTCGGATTGCGTTCCAAGAGGATTAAACGGTTTCTGGTGTTCTGGGAACGCCTCTACATTTTTTCGCGGGTTGTTAACGAGTCCTTAGGCCACCTCGTGAATATTCACCGGTTCTTGTTTGTTCTGGAAATTATTGCTCGCCGTTGGCCATTTTAGGAGATCTCTTTCTGTAGCGAGGAATATCGTTGGCTCGTTTAAAACGATCGTTTCCAAAGGTGTTTGAATCGATTTGCTCGACTGATCGACACGCACATCTCGACTTTACTCCATATTCTGCCACAAGTCGTACTTACAAATTAAAATTATCTAAATTTGTGCCTGCTAGCGCGATATTGGTTGTTCCCAACGATACCGATGTGGGGGAGAACGAGTTTTTATTTGGACTACGTACTAATTATTATAGTTAATAAACGTCCGAAAACTAAAGAGATTCATTCATTTAAGCATTAAGAATAAATAACCTGAAAAATAATTGAGAAAAAATCATTTAAAATGCCACAGATCTCTGTACTGCAGTGTAGTAGGTACATAGCCATTGCGCAGGCATCAGCATTTTAAATATGGTCGTATTAGTATAATTGAGGAGCCTTGTTTGTTATGTTGAATAAATAAAAGGGCAGATCTGATAGTTTGTCAAAGTATACAAGGCAAGTTGTTGCTACTCCAAGAAACGAAACTACTTAAGTAGGTAGGTAGGTCTGTACATCCTAACAGATTCGCTGTAGGGTTAAAGTGCGTAAACAGAGTAGGCATACTACTGCTGATTAGCAGGTTTGTCAAATATTGTATCAGGAAATATGCAACATGAATTAAAAACCAGCTGTAAGGAAAGAACCTTGAAATGCATTCTTCTGAAGATAAGATTTCATATAGACAGCATTGGCAGCGCAGTTATGACGCGAATTTTGCAGTTAGGCAAATTTTAGTGACAAAAAAGTTAATTAGGAACCTACTTTCATATTTGTCTATGAAGTACAAGAACAAGTAATAATATGTGGAAAGTACGTAGGTAGGTTGTTGCTTTGCCGACTAATATAACTGCTAATTAGCAAGTTCGTCAAATTAATATAGAATCAGGAAATATGCAACATGAATTAAAATAGCTGTAAGGAAAAATCTTGAAATTCATTCTTCTGAAGGTAAGATTTCATAAAGACGGCATGGGCAATAGGCAGTTCAGTTATTACGCGAGTTTTGCAGTTACGCAAATTTTAGGGATAAAAAAGTTAATTAGCTACCTACTTTCATTTTTGTCTATAACATACAGAACAAGTACTAATATACGGAATGTAAAAGTCCCTCCAGGTAGGAACCTACTTACCATTCTCGTCTAGCAGAGCTCTCAAGGCACGTCCTTTCACAGGACCACTTTCACAGTACTCTATAAAGATTTTTAGTTTCTTAATCGATTCAATGAACAGTTCTGAATAGTAGATGGGTAATCCACAGCATCTTCGTGGCTGACGTGTGGGTCATCGAACACTAGTATGTCAACTCCCTAACACACATTTTTTATAGATCTCGACCTCACAGATTAAATCTTGCGTTCGTAGCGTTTGAGGTCATCACCTGATGAGAACCTGATGTAATTTGCATGAAAATTTATTACCTTGCATGCAAATAATGAAAATATTGACTAAGAACTAGGTAATACTAGGTTATGCAGTAATCCAGCCGTGTCTACAAATGGCGCATTTTCACATAGTTTACTCGTCACCATGACAACAAGGTGAAATAACTTCGACTTCGCCTTGCCTCGATGTAAGGATGCGCTAGTGTCAAAGTCTCGAGAATATCACCTATAATAGAACAAATAAATATTGTTGAACATTTTCTTCATCGAGTCCGTTTTGAGACATTCTCAGACGGCTACTAGAGTTACCCCTCCATTCACCCACTCTCTTGAAGAAATTTTAAAATCCTGACATACTTTCCTAAACTATATCGGTTCTATAATGGAGCAAAACAAGAATCACGAAACTCGGACGAGATTTGAGGCTATGGCAGCGCCTGCGAATACCGGTTAACTATTCCCTCCACCCCCCACCTCGAGAGAAAATCCAAAATTCCCAAGGATTATTGCACAACTAGAATGAAATTCGAGCGAAATAATAATCACGAGAATCACAATCGTAGCCAGAGTAGCGCCGACAAAATTTGTCGAAAAAACCACGTTCTCCCTCTTCCATTTTGAAATTCAAAATTTCCATGGTTCGTTGCACTACCACACTAAAATTGAGATCAAACAAAGAAAGAATCTCGAAAATCGGTTGAGATCTATTAATTTCAGATGTTCCAAAATTGAAAATAAATAATGAATATTTAGAATACCAAAATGAAATAAAATGCCTCGGCCTTATTTTACAAAACAATCTTTCGTGGACTAATCAGTCAAATGTCATTTGTCGAAAATCGCGAGCCCTACTATATGCATTTAATAAGCTGCTAACATATAGATCTCTCAATGTAAAAAAATGTCTTTTTCATGCTATGATCATGCCACATCTTCTCTATAGTCTTTCCGCTATGTGCGACATGGATTATGAGTGCAAACTAAAAATGCAACGACTTTTGAACTCAGTGGTAAGATTCATACTTAATCTGAAATTTGACGATAGGGTTCAAGACAAATTTAAGCGTTTTAAAAATATTAAAAATAGAAGATTTAATTCAGTTCAGTATTTTAACCACCATGCATCGTATCGTGTCTTCGCAAAAGCCATCATATTTAGCAGTGAAATTCTCTAAATTTGCAGAAGTGCACGATGTAAATAATAGAAACCGAAATGTTAATTTTCGCTTGCCTTCATGTAGAACTACAGCCTTTCATGACTCATTTTTGTGTAAATGTATTCTGTATTATAACGGATTATCACTAGAATTAAAAGCAATAAAAAATTATGGTACTTTCAAGGATAATTTAAAAAAAATTTTAATTTCGAAATATTAGCGCAGTTCTGTATAAGATTCACCAGTTCATCCTGTTTATTTTTCACTTTTTTATATTATAAATCCGCCTTCTCAAAGACAAGCCCAAATTGTATGTTTAAACTCTAAGTCATAATGTTATATTCGCTATTGTAATACGCAGACGTCTATGTTATTTTTATTAATTAAGTAATTCTGGTTAGATGTAAGAGTGGTCGTGTGCGACCAAATCTTGCCAGATTTTATAAATAAAGCGATAATCAATCTCTCTCTCTCTCTCTCTCTCTCTCTCTCTCTCTCTCTCTCTCTCTCTCTCTCTCTCTCTCTGTCTCGCTCTCTCTCTCTCTCTCTCTCTCTCTCTCTCTCTCTCTCTCTCTCTCTCTCTCTCTCTCTCTCTCTCTCTCTCTCTCTCTCTCTCTCTCTCTCTCTCTCTCTCTCTCTCTCTCTCTCTCTCTCTCTCTCTCTCTCTCTCTCTCTCTCTCTCTCTCTCTCTCTCTCTCTCTCTCTCTCTCTCTCTCTCTCTTCTCTCTCTCTCTCTCTCTCTCTCTCTCTCTCTCTCTCTCTCTCTCTCTCTCTCTCTCTCTCTCTCTCTCTCTCTCTCTCTCTCTCTCTCTCTCTCTCTCTCTCTCTCTCTCTCTCTCTCTCTCTCTCTCTCTCTCTCTCTCTCTCTCTCTCTCTCTCTCTCTCTCTCTCTCTCTCTCCTCTCCCTCTCTCTCTCTCTCCCTCTCCTCTCTCTCACTCTCTCTCTCTCCTCTCTCTCACTCTCTCCCTCTCTCTCTTTCTCTCTCTTCCTCTGTCTCTCTCTCTCTCTCTCTCTCTCTCTCTCTCTCTCTCTCTCTCTCTCTCTCTCTCTCCCTTCTTCATTTTAATCACAATAATCGCATAATAGGATAAAACGGAGAATAATTGAGTTTGTAACAACTAAATAGCTGATGAACCTATATCGGTGCCGCCAGAAAAACCTAAATTCCTGACAATAACAGTATCAATTTTCGCAAAGACTAAAGGTGATTTTTTCTTTCTTTTTTTCAAGACTTAGCAAAAAGCCGACGTTGGTTTAGGTCGGGTTACCATGCTATTGTCAGCGAAGGACGTAAGGTCGATCTTTTTTGCTACAAAAGGTGTTCTGAAGAGGTCATCAGCGAGTAATTCATCTTGTGGAGAAGGCGCACAAAAGGAGCATTTTGTAAGCGCTTTAGTGCAGGTGTCACTCCAGAGCAGTGACTTGCCACGGCCGCGTGGTTCTATTCAATTATAAAACCTTAGCGTCAATCACCTTCTTCCCCTGAAAATAAGTTATGCGTTCCGCGGCAGAGGAGCCTCCATCGCTTTATGTCTGTCAGTAGATGGAGATGACCCTATGGATAGCATGATGACAACACTCAACTGCCAGAAGAATGAAGTGCACACAAATCCGCTTCAGAACTCCCTTAAAGCTGGGAATAGACCACATTTCCTCCGTGTTTGTGACGAAATTAAATGCTCAAGTCTGAATTGTCAACCTATTTGAGCCGTTTTATCATTTGTCAGCAAATTTTCTTTAAAAAAAAGGAAAAATCAGGTATTGTGTTCACTTTATCCGTTGATGTATGTATGTCTTCTTAAAATCGTTTTAAATGCACTTCCCGACGTCCGATTTTGATGAAACTGGGTACCTATGGATGTAATCTGTAACATGGCGAGGATAAAGATGTATCAGGGGCCGCTGACGACTGAGAGGTCATCGATCAGCGATTGAGCTTCAAAAGTCATTTTGTCTCCTATTCAACAAGGAAGCCTCTATTTCACGCCGATCTCCTTACAAGAAAATGCGCTATCGCGTGACTCACTTCGTGATTTACTAGTTTATTTACAATTAATTTTATTTTTGTATCTATTCAATTACAGGCCTGCTGAATTTAATTTTTTTTTAACATTTTGCACTATGGCACCTGACTTTTCTGTGTTTTGGGGAGCTGAGTCCAGTGACACCCGTTTTTCTCCATCACCCACCATTTCTTAGCAACTTTCTACCCCTGAATAGTAGGACTACCTAGTGGGTTTCATATGAAGTGGTGCAGGCAGGTTGACATGACCACACTATCGTCTTCAATCGATTCTTTCTCTCGCATCAATCGACTCCGATTGACACTCGAAAGGTTTTTGTGTTACCAGAAAACATTTGTTTTCTGAAAACGATGTTAGATGTGATCCATGGTTGAAAAATGTAGAAAATCAAGTCTTTCAAGGGAAATGTGTTTTGCGTTTTGTAGGAAAATGGTGGGTGATGAAGCAAAATGAGTGTCATTTTAGCGAATTTTTGAAGAAAATTAAGCTATTGCTCTCGCCTAAAAATTTGTAGAATTTGAATTTTTGAAACAATTTTATGCAGAAATTCGTTTCAGGCTATTCTGAATCATATTCTGAAGTTTAACGCATTTTTTTATGTATGTATGTTTGTATGTATGTATGTATGTATGTAAGTGTCATTCCCGACGATAACTGTCCGTAGAATTGTGCTAGAAACTTCAAACAAACTTTAAAATGTTAAGGACACAAAACGAAAGTTCAAGTTCGTTGGCCAGCATGATCGGATTACATCTTCAGGTTGATATTTTCAAAAATGTAGTCAACAATTTCAAAATAGCCTGTTTTTTGCGATTTGTTGTGAGAAATAATTTTTTCAGCATACTAACATGTGGTATATTCGGAATCAGCGTAAAATTTCCTATAAGAATATGTATCAAGTTTTCAAAAATTTCAAAGTTGAAAAATCAGTCAAAAATCGAAATAATGCCGTTCGTTAGTTGTAAAAATCGGTAATATTTGCATGAAACATTGTCCAAATTCAGATTGAACTACTCTTATGGAAGTATCCCTGTATAACCAATCCTAGAACCATGCAGCTTAAAACGTAGGTAGTAGGTGCTTGTTTAAAAAAAAAAAGAAAAAAAAAACGTAACGATAACTGATGACCTGTTTACCTACTCTGTGAAATATTCCGTCGCTCTCTTTAATGTTTTACGCTCAACTGTTTTAGGACTTGATGTAGCTTTAATACTAACTGTGGTTTAGAAAATATCCGCCATGAAATTACGAAGAAATTCTATTTATGTACGTACTAGCACGCAGACCGTCAATAGCGACTGAAATGTCGAAGATTTCTTCAAAAATTCGCTCTTGGGGTCATACTGCATGACTGGACTTTTTTATTCAGCCAAGAGACATAGGTAAAATGGTGTTTTTTTAAATTGTTTTTTAGGGCCGCAGGCCTGGGTTATTTTATTAATTAATTAATTTATTTATTTTTATTATTATTATTATTATTATTTTATTTATTCATTTATTTATTTATTTATTGCTTCCTTACAATCAAATATAGTGAAGCTTTGTGTTTGCAGGACAATTTAGCCTTCTCCCCTTTCCTAATGTCCGGGGTCGGATCTTTGGGCCTGCGTTCTAATGCTTCTGGAAGGCACAGCAGCTTAGTTCATGGAGAGAGTGGACAATTATCATTGAATTATTATGGAAAAACCATCTTTGTACTGTATATACTTATTATCCAAATAACAGGAGTTTTACAGGGTGTCACAAAAGTAACCCTCCCAACCTTTTTCCATAATTTTTGAGATATCGAAGTGAAACTAGGAGAATGTTTTTAGGGAACCTGATACTGCGTTTTAGGCAAATCAAAATCAGGAAAAAATCCACATTTTTTGGACAACGGAATACTAACAGAGAACTTGACGCATCCAGCGTCTATTATGTTGTATACAAACTATGTAAGTACCTATATCACTATAACCCGCACTCCATTGCAACAAATTGTTAAGATTACTACAGCAAAAAGGTTTGATTGAATGATGATTAACATTGTAACAGCTATCAAAAACTGTTACGGTGACCCGTTCAGTGGAACAGCGTGCCTAACATGCACGGGTCCGCTAGCTCTTAATCGTTGTTCAACCTTCAGAACGGTGAATCTACCTCTTTCTTCCATTTGCGTTAATAGCAATAATATTACATGAACTCCCATTGTTTATACCGATTATATTATATATATATGTATATATATATTATATATATATGTATATATATATATAAATATATATATATATATATATATAAGATAGGAAACACTTAAATAAACTTACAAAATTGAGAGAATATTTCGCTGTGAATGAATATTTTGACAGCGAAATATTCTCTCAATTTTGTAAGTTTATTGAAGTGTTTCCTATCTTTTCCAACCTTCTGTAATACCTCCAAAATAATATTACACGCGAGTGTTTTCATCTTTCATCAAAACTATATATATAATATCATTGTTTATACTAATTACATTATAATTGTTTATATTTTCTTTAAACTAATACCTAATCCATTGCCATCCCGCATACCCCTCTCCCCTGCGGTATTTCTTTCATCTTTAAAAGAAGTGATTAGGTATAAGAAACTAATCAACCGACAGGCTAGATAGAAAAAAAAACCCTGATTACCTATCTTTCGGAGTGACATAAAGAAAAGCATAATAAATTATTCCAGTGATTGAAATCTTGTTCTACTTATTTCACCTGAGTTCCAAAATTACATCGAAAGATTGAAATATACTATAGAAGTCCAAGAATTTTGATCACGATTGTCACAACATTCCTGACTCAAATGTACAAAATATTCCTAACTTCATCAACATAACTACAAAACTGACCTTTCGCTTTTATTGTAGACGGGTAGCTTGTTGGTGGCGAGCTCTTGGATGGTCTGGAAGTCGAAGGGCTCAGCTGAGATGCCCTGGGCCCTCTTTCGTCGCTCGTCGCCAACCTTGCGGGTCCCCTTGTAGATGTGGTTGTTGTTGCAGTTGTTGGTGCCGAGGAGGAAGGGGAAGACGGACTGGAACTGGTCCAGCTGGGAGCGGAGCTCCAGGATCTCGCCTTCTTTCGCCCTCAGCTCCGCCTCCAGCTCCAGAATCCGCGCCTCCAGCTCCGCCGGCGTCCGCCCTACACCGCTCCCACCACCACTCATATCTGTAACACACATTTTGAAGCTTTAGAAGTCAGTATATAAATAGGTACTTATTAGGATACCCGCTATTTTGAGAAATTTGGAATTTTGATGACCTCCACCCGAAATTCAGTTTGAAATGTCAAAAAAATTACCCCGAATTTTTTTCAGATTTTTGCATAACAAAAACCTCGATTTTGGTTTTTGAAAAACGCTTTTTTTTCCAATATCTGACTTTTTAATATAACTTTTACAAACTTCTTTGTAAAATTGTAAAACTTCGTTTACTTACCTACGTTTTGGGGTCGCTGAACCCGAATATGCAGTCAAAGCAAGTCGACAGCAACAACTTTTGACAGTTTGGAATCTCAAAAGCGTCAAAATGATGTCAAAAAATGACAATTTTTCATAATTCATTGTAAAATTATGAAAATTCGTATTTTTACGTATTTCTATTAGAATTTTGATTTTTGACAGCAAATTCGAGTTAAGCGACTCAAAAACATAAGAATACGAATTTTCATAATTTTACAATTAATTTTGAAAAATTGTCATTTTTCGACATGATTTTGACGATTTTGAGATTCCGAACTGTCAAAAGTTGTTGTTGTCGTCGACTTGTTTTGACTGCATATTCGAGTTCAGCGACCCCAAAAACGTAAGTATACGAAGTTTCACAATTTTACAAAGAAGTTTGTGAAAGTTATATTCGAAAGTCTGATATTGGCAAAAAAAACCTATTTCAAAAACCAAAATCGAGTTAACGGCGTAGGTTTTTGCTATGTAAAAAATCTGAAAAAATTCAGGGTCATTCTTTTCACATTTTAAACCAAATTTCGGGTGGAGATCATCAAAATGCCAACTTTCTCAAAATAGCGAGCACCCTAATACTTATGCAACACTAAGACGTTTTTATTGTCCATTGACTGAATCGATGCTGCTTCATGCTCTACTACTTTGAAATTCAGCTTATAAAACGGACCGATTCTTCAAAGCCAAAAGGTTCTACAGTAAATTATATAGAAGAATAAGATGAAATCCATCAGCAGTTCCTCTTGATATTTTATATTTAATTTCTATTCCAGAATTCATGGAAAGCTGCCAAGTAGTATAGTAGAACAGCTATATCACTTGGAAACCTAGACATACCTAGTTGGTAACACAATGTTTGAGAGAATCATTGAAAATACCCCAGGAAGGTTGAAGGTGGTAGGTTAAATTATTGTAGATTGGTAACGACCTGTATGGATTGTAGTACCGGTCAAGGGGACTTCCTGGAGTAAGCCCACTCACTTCATGAAATCAACATCAAATTCAGACGAATATCTTAGGCGTTTTGCATGGCATAACGAGAATTTACGCTGGTATAATCTAGACGAATAGCTAGGTACGTGACCAAGCATCCTTCCACTGGAGTAAGGAATACATAGGCAGAATAATAGGCACAACCATTTGACAGAAATTGCTTTTCCTTGCCAATTCATATTGCTTTCGAGACTACCTATAAGTAGCGGAAGCACTGTTCTAATCGCTTTCTGGAGAGAATGTTATTTCTTGCTTAATTCCAAGGACATAAATATATCATAGTACGTTTAATGTATCCATGTCGGCCACTATTAACAAACCAAACTGTTACTGCGTTCCAATATGTTCTTTTGTGTCTATTTTTCTCCATTATGAGGTAAGAAAATTATACGTACCATCCATTAATAACATAATTTGTATAAGTTTTTGACTAAAATTAAAATGTTTCAAAATATTTCTTAATGTTTAACGCTTCTTCATGTGTCACACTCTGTCCATGTGTCCGTACATTCTTGAAACACGCATAACTTCAACAGTTTTCATTCCGTTCTGATGAAAATTTTAAAGAACGTGTCTCCCACCAGTTTAATCGTAAAAACTAATACTTCACTCTACGCATGAGCAAACGTAAATTTCATCAATCATCGTTTTCTCACGTTCTAATCGTCCGTTCTCGTTGGAATTTGAAGAGTAATTAGAAAAATATTATTTCAATCAAGACCGTATCATTAGAAGCATAACTTCTACCGTTAACATTCGATTTCAATGCGATTTTCTGGGAATAAGCGGGTTAGGTTGAGGATGGTTCACTATCAATTCCATCACCCATAAATCGATAGTACTGCGCAATTGCAAATATAAAATCCATCAAGCGTCATTGTCTCAGGCCTATTTGTCGGATCTCGATCAAATTTAGGAGGTAGTTGGGAAATGATGATTTGATTACTTCACATGAATTTCATCACAATCGTATCATAACTTACGTAGCATGTTCGAACCTCAAATATTTGTATCAAGCATAACATCTACAGTTTCCATCCCGTTTCGATGCGAATTTCAGAGATCTAACGGTTTAGACCGTCCAGATCCGGGGCGTTTTCATCATTTCCAAGTCACCAGCGTTACTTTCTTATAGCTTGATAGAACAGCTTTGTTCAGACTCCAAAGGAACCTTCCATGGACACTTTCAAGATTACTTTAATAATTTCAATGATCTACACATTCATGTTAAGGAATCGAGGATGCTACGAGCCAAATCGAACTTGGCAGACGTTTTTCATTTGTGATGGTTGACTTTTCTGGTCAAACAATGCGTTGTGTCGAATCTCAGCTTAGATCTCACGTGTAACACACCCGTGTGGCACAATCACGAAACTGTAATATTTAAGCACGTTATACACGACAATATCTAAAATAATAATAGAATATACAATAATACAATAGAAAATAAAGGAGAAATAATTGAAATAATAGAAGAGAAATAATAGAAAAAATAGAATAATACAATATCATAGCGGAAGGTGTCCTTTTTTGAGCAATACCTACTGTAAAAGACAACACTAAGCAATGAAGACCTAATCGCTTTCTTTCTCCACTCCTAAGGTACTTTATTAATGATTAGTTTTGATGACTACTATTACTACAATTTTCTAACTGCATTGCCTTAATTAGGTATTAAATTTTATTCATGCATTTCATTAGTAAATTGTACTATCTTGTTGTCTTCTGTTTTACTGTAGCCCTGAAGATGCTGTACAAATATTAAAAAAACGTCGGCCTAGCAAAAAGAAATTGACCATCCCTCGATAACCCTTAACTTCGTTCAGTCTCCTGCTCCCGCCTATTACAGTTCATACACGGAGCTGAACATTATAAGCCTAATCTCACCCATTGACTGTAACGTGATATTTACATGCATTTGATTACAGATATACCAAGATGTCAAACCTTGGATGTATACAAATAATAAGCAAACAAACAAAATAGACAGAGATCGAATTCTATAGACGCCTAAAGGCCAATACCTTTATTGATGACCTCTAGTCTAATATAGCCCTCGATCGCAAACCGGAAGCGCTGTCGAACACGGCTAACACGAAACCGAAACCTATAATTTCATAGATTATGATAATGAGATCCGGGATAGTTCGGCAGGAGTGCCCCTCTATCTCCGCCCGAAACCGCCCTGTTTCCTCGAAGTCTAACCAACCAAGAGCAAAGAACCCTTGGCAGCTTACAAACGCTGTTCGCTCAGGATCCAGGTCAGGGTCCGACGATTTTCGTTTCAAAGTCGCGGGCGGTGGGTGATAGACCGCTGTTTGGGTTTTCGTACACGTAGTAGACGTGACTCAGAGCGACTCGTAGGACCCTCTTGGGAGTCCAGGCGCGTTGGGGTCAGGAGAAAACCCCATTTTACAAGGTTGACGTTTTTTTGAAGGTTATTAGAGAAGGGTGGGCATCTCCAACATTTCTGTACTTGAATGCCCAAAAGCACGATATCCCAGGAAGCTGAGATCTAAAATCTAACAACACACAGGATTCATGCACTAAGTCGTACTGAAGTACTAATTACCCCAGCCCTTGATTTTCAATTTTGCTTCCTCACTCCCGAAATGTAAAGAAGCTTTGTGTTCAAGAATACAAAAAGCCACAGTTCCTTTGAGCCTGACGGCTAAAATTAAAAAAAAAAAAAAAACATGAATATGCTTTAGCCGTACACGACTCACTCCTCGTCGATTCTCTGAACCCGACCCCCCATCGGCCTCTGAACTCTGTTTATCATTCAAAACAAAAAAATGTTTTAGCTCCTCGCTCTCACTTTATTATAGAAATGATCACGACCATTGAGCTCTTGTGAGATGATGATCTCCTAATAGAAACTCGCGAGTAAACATTCACTTTATTATAGAAATGATCACGACGATTGAGCTCTTGTGAGATGATGATCTCCTAATAGAAACTCGCGAGTAAACATTCACTTTATTATAGAAAGAGGCTAAAGAGGCTACATACGAAATTACAGCTTCCTATAGTGTAAAGTATAGAAATTACCTATTAAAATAATTTAACCACCGCTTCACAAATCTAACCGTTCTCGCAATATTCGGATCACCTGCTATGAATCACATAATCGAAACACCAGCTCAATGAAATCATCAGAAATTAACAAGCGGTTGCAATCATGTTCACAATATCAATAATTGAGAATGATCACCTGTGTGTAAACAATTATTCATATAACCATGCTCATAACTCAGCTTGTTGGCCACGCACTTCGCAGTAGTTAATATAGTATGGTTGAATAAATCGAGAGCTTTCGAACGAATGGTCAACGAATTTTGTGGGATGAAAAACGACGAAGTATCATATCCCTAGCAACGACTCGGTTGTAAGCGGAAATCATCACAATTATTGGCGCTACTTTCGTTGCACTCTCGTGGGACATTTTTCGGTAGTTTAGGTCACGGCTAAAGCATATTCATGCTAAAATGTGATCAACACCAAGCCATAGAATACATTTATGTCAAAAATTCATATCATCATATTTATAGTTCACAATATCAATTATTGAGAATGATCAATCACCTGTGTGTAAACAATTCTTCATATAACCATGCTCATAACTCAGCTTGTTGGCCACGCAGTTCACAGTAGTTAACATAATATGGTTGGATAAATCGAGAGCTTTCGAACGAATGGTCAACGAATTTTGTGGGATGAAAAACGACGAAGTATCATATCCCTAGCAACGACTCGGTTGTAAGCGGAAATCATCACAATTATTGGCGCTACTTTCGTTGCACTCTCGTGGGACATTTTTCGGTAGTTAGGTCACGGCTAAAGCATATTCATGCTAAAAATGCGTTCTCAAGAATAAAAACTTCAGACGATTTTGTAGAAATTGTCAGGGAATTCAAAACAATTGAACACTAAAAAGTCAAAATTAATTATTTATGGAGGAATGAAATCATATGTTCACGATAAAAATGTAAGCATCATACTACATACATGTAGATCAAATAATAGCTGTTCCTGTGGGAAAATAGAACGTGTAGCTGAGCATAAGTATCTTGGGTTTGTCTTGGACGAAGTGCTAAATTGAAAAACCCATATTGACTATACTCACAATAAAATTAATAAATACTTTTACATATTCTATAATATTCGACACACATTCCCAAGAAATACGATAAAACTAATTTATTACAGTATGCTACAATCTGTACTTCAATATGGCATAATTGCTTGGGGTGGGACATTCTCAACCCATATAAATAAATTACATGTACGCCAGAAAATCATTGTAAAAATTATGCTGTCTTTACCAATTAGGACTCCATCTGACAATGTATTTAATATCGCTAAGCTATTTACTATAAGGCAATTATATGTTGAAAATTTACTTCTGCAATTCCATAAGGATCCACAAATAATAGGTTCAAAACGTAATCCAATGTACATATCAAGGTACGTAGCCGCAGGAAATGTAATTGCTCCTAAACCGAGACTAACGTTGTCAACTCACAATCCAAAATTCATTATTATTTACATTATCCACAGAGCACTAGAGGGCCATATGAAAAATGCTCAAAGATTCACAAGACAAAACTACAAGAAACATATTTTAACCTGGCTTGTAGAAAAGGGGGAAGCGGGATGTGAAACTGTTTTAAACAGTATTTATGTACAGTGATTATTGTAGAAAATATCATCTCTTAAAATTGTAAGAACATTATACGAATAACATTATATTTTTAAGTACCGATTGTATCATAGAGTAAATAGATTGTAAGATATGAGCGAATTACCAAGACCTTCCCCAACAACACGGGCCAAGCCTATCGTTGGGAAAGAAATCGAAAGTGAGTAGCTCAAGTTGTTCAATTTGTACCATATTTATAAAATGCATTAGTATGATTAAATAAATAAATAAATTTAAAACATTTCACTAATTTATACATTCATGTCACGGATGCGAGGAAGCTATGTGCCACACCCAACTTGGCAGATTTTTTTAAAAAGGTAAAAAATTATAAACTAATTGACAAATTTAATAATCTATACAGTTTGGTAGGTGTCGCTCAAACAATGCGATCAGTAAGTAACCCTGAAAACTATGTTGTCTGTCTCATAGAAAAGTGAGGTATTTAGCCAGCAATGTACCTTAGGGGAGCAGGGGGGGGGGGGGGGGGGGGTGCGTTTATCGGAGAAGTGGCCATAGTAGATAGTCACAAAACGAGAGTTGGTGTGGAGCTTCTCCGGCTACTCAAATAA
This sequence comes from Adelphocoris suturalis, assembly GCA_030762985.1. Classification (NCBI taxonomy): domain Eukaryota; kingdom Metazoa; phylum Arthropoda; class Insecta; order Hemiptera; family Miridae; genus Adelphocoris; species Adelphocoris suturalis. Next base: position 1,589,038 of record CM061046.1, read on the forward strand.
CTGACCAACTAAAGATTTTAGGCTGATGTAGTTTAGGGGATTTTCCTCTTTGGCTGCAGTTTTACTACAAGTGAAGTAGGTGTTTTCTTTCGGGAATGACAACACAGCCAGCTGTATTTTTGATTTTATGGCTGCGTCGTTTCTGTCTCCTAGTCACGGAACATAAGATTTAAAAAAAGTCCAGTCATGCAGCATGACCCCATGAGCGAATTTTTGAAGAAATCTTCGACATTTCAGTCGCTATTGATCGTGTTGAGAAATTTTAGTTTATGATTTTGATAGACAAACATGGAATCAATTTATTAACACATGCACAGAGTAAACTCATCAGTTGTGATTACATTTTTTTTTTTTTTTTTTTTTTAAAGCACCTACTACCTACATTTTAAACAGCATGGTTCTAGGATTTGTTATACAGGGATACTTCCAAAAGAGTAGTTCAATCTGAATTTGGACAATGTTTCATGCAAATATTACCGATTTTTACAACTAGCGAACGGCATTATTTCGATTTTTGACTGATTTTTCAACTTTGAAATTTTTGAAAAATTGATACATATTCTTATAGGAAATTTTACGCTGATTCCGAATATACCACATGTTAGTATGCTGAAAAAATTATTTCGCACAACAAATCGCAAAAAACAGGCTATTTTGACATTTTTGACTACATTTTTGAAAATTTCAACCCGAAGATGTAATCCGATCATACTGGCCAACGAACTTGAACTTTCGTTTTGTGTCCTTAACATTTTAAAATTTGTTTGAAGTTTCTAGCACAATTCTACGGACAGTTATCGTCTGGAATGACACATACATACATATATACATATATACATATATACATACATACATAAAAAAATGCGTTAAACTTCAGAATATGATTCAGAATAGCCTGAAACGGATTTCTGCATAAAAATTTTTCAAAAATTCACATTCTACAAATTTTGAGGCGGAGAGCAATAGCTTAATTTTCTTCAAAAATTCGCTAAAACTGAGCATTGGAAATTGCCTAACTAGGATATACTATGGGTCAAAAACTTATAAAAATTATCTTATTAATAGAAAGTTCATATAATTAGCATTTTCTTATCTTATAATGTAGAGAAATATACAAGAGAGACACATTTTTGTTTGTTTTTAGCCCTATAAACCATCATAATATCCACGATAGCCAGTGCAAACCAACTGAAGTTACTGTTCCATGTTATTAATTCTTGCTTACTTCCATGGACATAAATATATCATAATACGTTATTGTATCCATGTTGGCCACTATAAACAAACTAAACTGTTACTGGGTTTCATTAAGTTCCGTATTTTCTTTTTTCTCCATTATAAGGTAAGAAAAGTCCAGTCATGCAGCATGACCCCATGAGCGAATTTTTGAAGAAATCTTCGACATTTCAGTCGCTATTGATCGTGTAGAGAAATTTTAGTTTATGATTTTGATAGACAAACATGGATTACACTGAGTAAACTCATCAGTTGTGATTACATTTTGTTTTTGTTTAACAAGCACCTACTACCTACGTTTTAAACAGCATGGTTCTAGGATTGGTTATACAGGGATACTTCCATAAGAGTAGTTCAATCTGAATTTGGACAATGTTTCATGCAAATATTACCGATTTTTACAACTAGCGAACGGCATTATTTCGATTTTTGACTGATTTTTCAACTTTGAAATTTTTGAAAACTTGATACATATTCTTATAGGAAATTTTACGCTGATTCCGAATATACCACATGTTAGTATGCTGAAAAAATTATTTCGCACAACAAATCGCAAAAAACAGGCTATTTTGAAATTTTTGACTACATTTTTGAAAATTTCAACCCGAAGATGTAATCCGATCATGCTGGCCAACGAACTTGAACTTTCGTTTTGTGTCCTTAACATTTTAAAATTTGTTTGAAGCTTCTAGCACAATTCTACGGACAGTTATCGTCTGGAATGACACATACATACATACATACATACATACATATATACATATATACATACATAAAAAAATGCGTTAAACTTCAGAATATGATTCAGAATAGCCTGAAACGGATTTCTGCATAAATTTTTTTCAAAAATTCACATTCTACAAATTTTGAGGCGAGAGCAATAGCTTAATTTTCTTCAAAAATTCGCTAAAATGATATATACCATCCATTAATAACATAATTTGTATAAGTTTTTGACTAAAATTAAAAAATTTTCGAAATATTTCTTAATCGAAATCCGTTTTGAAGCATTCTGAAACAAATCCTAGAGTTTACCACTTTTCCGTGTATATATATATATATAAGTAGTATCCGAATACCAATCCTGGACCACCGACTTCAATCTCTGTTGAAAATGCTTTTCTGTTAAATCTCTGATAAAAATGATTCCGACTTCAATCTCTGTTAAAACTGATTTTGTGCTAAACCCTGTTAAAAATGATTTTCTGTTAAATCCTGTTGAAAATGCTTTTCTGTTAGACCCTTGATAAAATTTTTCATCACAAAACATCAGAACACATTTTTTATCACAAAACATCAGAACCAGTGACTTTTTGGGGGGTATGTTAAAAGAATAACTTTTATAATAAAAATGGCATCGATCGAAATTTATAAAAAAGCAGCCAAAAAAACTAACTACTCGTCGTTTAAAGATTTGGATAAGGGGGATTACGATCTCTTATCAAATTGTATACAAAATACGGAATATGGTGAAACTGTTGTTGTTACTATTAATACTGAAAATGGTGAATTAAATTTATTTTTACCCAAGACAATTTCTGGTCGACTTCTTGAACATGTTAGAAACGACCCGAAAAATCACCCCAAAAAACTTATTTATAAAGGAATTGATAAAAAGACAAAGGCTTTTCTGATTGACTTTGAGTAAATATTATAATTTCTTTATCGTTTATATAAAGAAAATCTTTATATAAATAACCCTTTCCCTCCAATCACCACAAATTCATAAAAAAATCATTTTTCTATCCTAAAAAAAATGTCATAAAAAATCATTTTTCTATCCTAAAAAAATGCCATAAAAAAATACTATGTTTACATAGTATTTTTTCAGAAAGAGAATTGTAAAGTTTCCTTAAGAACTTTTTAATGAACACAGCTCATTAAAAATAAAATCTCCTTTATACCCCCAAGCATTCTGAGCTTTAGCAAGCGTAAAAATTATCCTCAAACTGCTTCTTCAGTATAGCTTTATACACAATATAAGCCACTTTTCTAAGTTGATGTTCAGTGGCATTTTTAGGAACCTTAATATTTTTTTTATTAAGGAATGCCTTTACTTCCTCCTTTGTACGGAGTGGTGGTTTACCATCGACACCAAATAAACCTTCTGTAAGCATCAATTTACTAAATCTATACTCCTTCAATTCATGTAAAATATTCTCTAGTGCGTAAACGTTTTTTTCATAAAATTGAAATTCAGGTGTCTTTACAAACTTCCAGAAACCTCCATGTTCTTCACATAAATTTAATGCTTCGTCGTCTAAACCCATATCTCTTTATTTATTATAGAAAATATTTTTTTTTCCGGGACCCGTCGATCTTCATTAAAACATATTGAACAAGGTTGTTCTGAGATAATGGACTGATCTCTTTGAAATAGTGCCTGCATGCGCCATCTACCGTTTGAGGGGTTAGTTAATATGAGAGGCGAGAGAGAGAGAGTGTCCGGGGGGGGAGGCGAATTCTTATCAGACCGGTTACATCACCCCCAGTCAAGAGGCGAGGTGCCTCTGGTCCTCCCCCCCTCACTGACCTCATTCAGCCTTGGAATTTACTATCCAAGACTGTGGAACGTGTTTCTCATCTCAACTGGTCGCTTTGGTGCAGTGGTTAGCATTCTCGCTTCATAAGAGAGACATCGGGGGATCGCTGCCCGTCTCAAACCGAGAAATTTTTTTTTTCTTAATAATGAGGATACACTCTCGACGGGGTTTTAGACTTCGTTATTAGCTGATGGGCCCTTTAAGCTAATAATTAATCTAATCCCACCTCGACGGGAGTGAGAGTCGACCTTATCGTCAAAATCTCCTTCCTTAACTGTTCTGCTCTTAATTTCTACTTAAAAACAGCAAAAACCGAAACTTCAACGTAACTGAAAAGCTAAGTTGAAATGACTCATGGACTTGAAACTCCATCGAAGTCGTGCAAGGTTGCGCCATTCAAAGATCCACCTCTTATAAACAGAGGTAGAGAGATCGTTCAGGAATGGATGCTGTGTAGAAATTAAGAAGCCAGAGAATGTGCGGTTAAGTTGGGACATTTTGCTGAAATTTCCTTTGATTTTTTTATGGGAATTCATTTAATATCACTTAGGCAAAATATTTTTAAAATCTGCTCTGAAGCTCCTTCTGTGATTGATTCCAGTTTCATGTGTAATGTAGATGAAAACTAGAGTCATTAAAAATATTATAATTACGAATATCTTATCGATAAACAATGAAAGATTCAAACAGTCCATATTTATCATAAAAAAATTTAAAATTTCGTGAGTTGTAATTCCTCAGAATAAAAACTTCCTTGAATTTCCTCTCCATTTAAATCTCTTATTCTATAAGTAACAGGGTTCGTTCCTAAAATCTCAGCTATTTCAAAAATTTCTTTTGTCCAATTTGCTTCATATTTATTTGCAAAAGTTTTCTTCGATTTCGTAATTCTTACACGATTTCCAATTTTAAATTTCTTTTTTCCATTTTTTCCACTCTTTTTAAATAAATATCTCAGGATTTCATTTTCATTTTTCGCGTCAACTTGAGCAGGTGTCATCCCAATAGAACGATGAACATCCTGTTTGTTATACTCATTAACTAATTCCTGTAGAATATCGATCCAATTTTTATTTCCATTCACCTCGAAACGAATTTTCATTTTCTGATTCAAAGTTCTGTTAAATCTTTCTATAATTGCGGATTTTTCTAAACTTTCCGTGTGATACATTTTTATGTTATACTCGTCTAAAAGTTCTTTGAAAAGTCTATTTTCAAATTCTAAACCTTTGTCCGTGTGAAGGAGTTTAGGGGTAGAATGGTTATGAAATTTCACATTTTCCAAAACGTCTTTGAAAGCTTTTGAAACTGCTATTCCGTTTTTCTTTTTCAATGGAATTGACCAAACGTACTTTGAAAAAGTATCAATGATATTCAACATGTAACCGAACCCCTTGTTTTCATTCTCGTATTGTTTCATTATAATCAAGTCCGCAGCCCAAAGATCATCTTTTCCATGAGTAACAATTTTTCTTTTCTGAAATCTTTTTCTAACGGGTTTATGTAACTCTTTCGCAAATTCTAACTTTTCGTTTTCAGGTAAATTTATAACTTCAGTTTCAGGAATTACGTTAGTTTCCTCATTCGGATTTTTTATAAATTTACTTTTGTTAGTCTCACATTTAACACATTTAGCTGAAATTCTCCACCTTCCGTTCACAGTTTGTACAATTTCCGCGTTTATATTTTTTGTTCTTTTCTTACACTTATGGCAATAAATTTCATCCTCCATGTTTTATTTAAGTCTAATACGATTTTTTTAATGTGTCCGGTACCTTGCCTTCTATAGCCCAATCAAAAATGGCACGAATTGGTGCTTTTTCTCCGTTAGGATCTTGAATGAATTTGCTCTTATGAGTTCTGCATTTAACACATTTAGCTGAAATTCTCCACCTTCCGTTCACAGTTTGTACAATTTTCACGTTTATATTTTTCGTTTTTTTCTTACACTTGCAGCAATAAATTTCGTTGTACATTATTTATTTAAGTTTAATACGATTTTTTTTTAATGGAGATCACTCCATTAAAAATATATAGCTTATAAAATAATTATAAAATTTCCTGTTTAATCATATTTTTAGTCGGGTCGTACACAAAATTCGATCCACTTACAATAATAGCGTAACACGTAGTACCTACTGTGCTACTTGTTGCTGCTGCTACAAATGTATTGAAATTAACATGGAGCATCAAATTATTGCTTTTACCACTAGATAGACTCTGAGGTTGATCAGACAAATCGATGCTAAAAATTGGATATTCTTTTTTGAAAAAATGAGGCATGATGTATGGAATAGATTGTTTAGAACTTATAGTCTTTTTGAACTCTAAAAATGCATCGTAAGCCAAACCATATCTATTTTTATTGAAATCTAAATCCTGCGTTTCCTCAGGATACCTTCTACCTCCTAATTCAAGCCAATAATTTTTCACATCTTTATGATGGAATTCAGAATTGTTTTTTGTCTGATCGTTCAAAACATCAGTTTGAAATACCACGAAGCACCATAATGGGTTATTAACGTTTCTGTAAACGCTAGATAAATCGAACTGTAACGAGTTTCCAGTAACGTTCCTAACTATGCATTGCCAACTTTTAAATTGGAGTTGATACGGAGTGCTTCTCAAATCTGCGATCAAATTAATTTTTGCTTCATTCTTGTATTCAATCACCGGAACTCTCAAAACGAAAGAGGTAATTTCTACAACACCTTCATTAGGAATAGGAGATTCTCTATCTTTTTTCCATCTAAAAATAATATTATTATCGCTGTTTCTCACAAAAGTTATTTCAAAACCTCCCTTGAAAATTGGAACTGTTAAATCTTTGAAAAAACCCAAACCTAAGTCACCAAGGTAACCAACAGCATTGAAATTCCCTCCTCCGATAACTATTGAGTTGAATCCTGAATTCATACCTTGTCCGTTATAATCTTTTGGACATTCTTGAGTAGCAAAACCTTCCACCAAGCCACAAATGCCCGGATTTTCAATTTCATCTACTACCACATTGTGTTTTTTCACTTCTATACTCGAAAACATATGACCTACGAAATTATCTACCAACTTAACAGTATCTAAACCTGAATACTCCTTGGTTGGATCTTTTGACTTTAGAACTCCCTCCACGTTATATTGTATATCTTTAGACAGAAAATCGTCGCTTAAATCTATTTTGAAAATTGTTCTTTTATTCTCTGCATTTAAATTCTGAGTTGAAGTTGGATTAATGGTACGAAATTGCTTTCGCACAATAAAGTCTTGATATTTATCAAATACCTTTTTAGTTTGATGCATACTTTATTATAGTAAATATAATTTTTTTTTATTTTTTTTTATTTACTAAAATTAATTTCATGCCGTTTTTAAAAACTTTTAGACCCGGTAATTTACCAGCCCTAAATTAAGGTAAACACAAGTAGAGTATATTTTTAAAATCTAATAAAGGTGGTGTCTACGAGACGCTACCTTTAAAGTTAAACACAAGTAGAGTATATTTTTAAAACTCTTAAAGAGGGGAGGCGATTCGCCTCCCCTATTAAAGGGGAACCGTATAATTTTTATTTACTATGAAAAAATTAATTACTTTTCAGCAACAAGTAAGCTTTAATATCGTTGAATCGAATGGGTTCGTTATTTCCCGTGGTCGTTGACAATTTTATCATATTTATTTCTTTCAGTCCTTTTCTTAGTGGAATGAAAACTACTTTCTTTGGTTTTTCCGTGTAAATAGTATTAGGTGACAGTGGTTTCTCTATGAAAGAAACGTGTAATAACTCATGTTCAACGTGCAAAAGTGGGTGTTTCTCGTGATTAGTAAAGCTGTATTCCGTAATGTTGCAATGCCATTCGATTATTTTGCTCGAAAATACGAGTTGAGTAGCATTGTTATTTGACACGTAGTTGGTGTTCTTTTTGAATGAATTATCGGAACAAGTTCTCAATTGGAATATGTCACAAAAGTTACCTTCATTTATAATTTTCATATCCATGGGGAAGTTAGCAGCAATTCTGTAACTATCGTCAGTTAGGTGTTCGAGATTGAATTTCAAATTATTCGGATTAACTTTCTGTATATCTTTCTGTATATCTTTCTGTATATCTTTCTGTATATCTTTCTGTATATCTTTCTGCATATCTTTTTGTGTATCTTTTTGTGTATCTTTTTGTTTATCTTTTTGTTTATCTTTTGGTATTTCTACCGTCTGGTTTTCGAGCTTTTTCAAAGTATCTATTTTCGCTAACAAAATACTTTGAAAACTAGTCAAATGACTAATCAACTCGGATTTGAACGAACTCATTGTGTATTCACCATTAAGTTCATGCACATCATCGTAAGTTTCATCGGGGAAAGGAAATGTGAATGAAAACTTGAAGTTTTTTATCTCAAACGTTTTCCTAGTTGTAAACATCAATGCTGACATGCCCAACTGATACTCTTTATTCGGATCGAGTGGAATCGGTTCCTCAAACCATATTGTATCTCCTGAAATTTTTATAAACATTATTTATTATATAATATATAATAAAATAAAATGAGTCATGAATACAATATTGATCCTCATCCATTTGAATCAAACAAAGTTCATAATGGATTACTACCGCTTCCTCTTCGATGTTTAATAGTTGGAACAAGCGGATGTGGAAAAACCACTCTATTGTACAACCTGATTACTAAACCATGGGGAATTCCCCATGACAATCTCTACATATGTTCCACAACTTTAGAACAAGAATTTTATAAAGGCTTGAGAAAAAATAGTGAAAAAATAGAGGCTAAATTTGAAATGAAAATAGTGCATTTTTACGATAGTTGCGACGAACTAATTGTACTAGATGAATGCCTACCAAACAGTCTTGTAGTTTTCGATGATTGTGTTAATGTTGAACATCAACGAGTTATAAAAGATTATTACGCGAAAGGGCGTCACAGGAATATTTCTTGCATTTATCTAACTCAATCATTCACTAAAGTTGATAGACAGTTGATTAGAGGCAATCTGAATTTCCTGTGTATTTTCAAGCAAGATCCAGATTACATGAAAGTGATTTACGATAAGTATGCTGGAACAGATTTTACTTTCAAACGATTCAAAGAAATATACAACGAATGTTGGGACGATGATTTTGGATTTCTAACGATAAACCTAACAAAACAATTAAAAGACGGTCGATACATGAAAAAGTTTGAGAAAACGTTTCTCGAGTCGGTGAATAAACGGTCAAAAACACCGTTAAACGATCAAAATAACCGTTAAAATAACCGTTAAAATAACCGTTAAATTTGGATTTAAATATTCGACAAAAAAAATTTTTTTTTTTTACTATAATAAATGTCTACTGAAAAACATTTAGAAAAATTTTTGTTGAAAAAATGTAAGGAAATTAAAAAAAAGATTGAAACTCGTGATGATTCAGAAACTAGTAATCAACCTGATGATTCAGAACCAGAAAATAGAATTTTCCTGAAAAAACCTAAAAAAGAAATGACTGTCAAGGAAGCTAACGAAATTCAAAAACAAGAACAAGAGTTGAGACGTGCTTTCCGAGAAGCTAGAGTAGATAAGTTTAACGAAAGAGAAACTCGTAATCAACCTGATGATTCAGAACCAGAAAATAGAATTTTCCTGAAAAAACCTAAAAAAGAAATGACTGTCAAGGAAGCTAACGAAATTCAAAAACAAGAACAAGAGTTGAGACGTGCTTTCCGAGAAGCTAGAGTAGATAAGTTTAACGAAAGAGAAACTCAAGAAAAGATGTTTGCACCCATCACTGAAAAAGTAGTTGAAGTAATAAATGCTGTGAAACAAGCTGATGAAGACATCATAAAGAAACTAGAAATTGTTCCCTACAAGCCAACTAGTTCTCCTAGAAAGAAAGTTGTAACTTTTGGACCAACTAATACTTTTGACATTAATCCAAACGAAGGAGCTTCTGCACTAGTTGATACTGCGTCAGATGATACCGTAGTAAACACGAGAAGTAGCTTATCAAGCATCATGGATATGGTAGATCGGAATGAAACCCCATCGAATAGCGTTGGTCCGAAAGGAATTGGTCCTATTGCGAGACTTTACATCAGACAGGATGATAAACAATTTGGTATATGGGGAAAAGAGGACAAAATTTACATCGGAGACCAACAAATTCAAGTAAATGGAGATGCAATCGTTATTCAAAATGAAACTTACAAAGGAACTCACGGATTATGGCGTTTGTTAACTGATCCTCTAGGACCTGATCCTGATAAATACACTAAAGAGGATTTGAAAGTTTACAAGAAAATTCTCATTCAAACGAACTCTCTATACCAAAAGAACGATCCAACTACCAATAAAGTAAAGTCTAGTACGGGGAAAAAATGGAAAGAGTTGATCGCACCTATTTGGAAAGAAATCAAAGCAAGTAAAGTTGGTTCGGGTTTGATAGAATATTCTGAAAATCCAGTGGAATTTAAATACATTGACAACCTCCAACAGCTGCTACAGCGTTTGTTCTATTTGCACGCACAAGAACGAGCTGGTAATAACAATTTTCACAATGAAAAATTAGGAATTGTAAAGTTTATAAGCGATCAGTTGGAAAAAAACATAGATAATCCCAAAGGAATAGAATATCTGATGAAAGTTGTAAACAGTTTGCCGAAAGGAATTATTAAAAGTGGATCCGGAGTTTTAAATACTTTGCTGAATAAACTAGATGGTTTCGTACCTGAAATGCATTTACCCGGATACAACTATTGTGGTCCATTTACAAAACTAGATGAACGATTGAAAAGAGGAGATCCTGGAATTAATAAATTGGACGAAGGTTGTAAGCAACATGATATATTTTACAGAGATCACACAGGTACGAAAGAAAGACACATAGCGGATAAAGCACTGGAAAAAGTGGCAAAAGAAAGAATGTACGCTAGTGATGCAAGTTGGAAAGAAAAAACAGCTGCAGCTGTAGTGAGAGGTGCAATGAAAGGTAAACAGGCTTTTGGTATGGGAGTTGCAAAGAAAGGTAAACAAGTTGCAAAGAAATGTAAACAATCCTTTGGTGAGGAAGTTACAATGAGTAAACGATCCTTTGGTATGAGAGTTCGTTATTAAAAAATTTTACTATAATAAATAACTATGATTACGAAAAAAATAGATTTAACCGAAAATCAACTAACCAAAATGCGAGCCGCTTACAAGAAGCGCAGAAGTGTTACAATTCTTTTGACAGCGAAACAAATTTCAGGAAACGGAAAACATAAAATCAAACTGTGGGAAACTCAATCAAAAGCATTTGAAAAAGCGAGAGGAGAAAAGAAAGGAATTACGTTAACTTTGGATTACGAACAACTACAATTGAATCACACGGGCGGATTCTTACCATTGTTGTTTGCAGGAATTGGTGCTCTTGGGGCATTATTGGGTGGTGGAGCTGCAGTAGCTTCTAGCGTTATTGATTCTAAGCATAAATCTGCTGAAGAAGCAGAAATCAAACGCCATAACTTGGAAATGGAGAGATTAGCACAAAATGCAAAAAGTTTAAGTATTGGGTCCGGTTTAAAAAAACGAAAAAAACGGAAAACTACCAACCTTTGAGTAATTTAGATTTACATCGTTTCGCGAAAAATTTTAAAATAAAACATTTCCGAGGTATTTTCATGAAAGATGAACTTCCTGATCGACCTAAATCCGTTGAATGTGGAATAATTAATTTAGAAAATTCTTATCAAAATGGTAGTCACTGGACTTGTTATTTTAAAAAATCCGAAAAAGAAAAATATTATTTCGATTCCTATGGAAACGCACCACCTCCTAAAGAGTTGGTAAAATACTTGGAAAATAAACATATTTTTTACAATTCCGAACAAATTCAAAAGTATAATGATCCTCCAATTTGTGGACATCTGTCTTTGATAGTGTTAAAAGAACTTTCAAACGGAAAAGATTATGAAACTGTTTTAAAAACATGCAGAGGGAAATTGAATTCTGAAAAAATCTTAGTATAATATTGTTGTTTTAATGGAAAATTTCCATTAAAACGTTTTTATTAAACAAACTTGATGTTATACATGTCTCTCCCATTTATTGATTTGGTGATTCCATGGTACACTAAGCAAACACCGTACTCAACTAGAGCTTGGAGTTCATTTTTATCAAATTTTTGAATACATCTTTCTGGTATGAACACTCTAAATTCTCCTAGATTGGCTATAACAGCCTCCCACGAGTATTTCGTTGACACAAATTCAAAGTTTATAATTTTGTAAGGTTTTCCGATTTCTAGTTCAGAAAGCTTGTTTGTGTTGTTTTCAAAATTAATTTTTTTCAATAGCTGCTCCCTATTCATTTCTATTTATTTATTATAGAATATATATTTTTTTAAATAGGGGCGGTGATTCACCGCCACTATTAAGGCAAATACAAGTCAATTTGATTTTTAACAGTAAATAAGTAGGACCCGTCGATTCGACGGGGGGGTCCGATGAAAAGGCAAATACAAGTCGAGAATATTTAAAGAATATTTTTAAAACTCTTAAAGTGGGGGGGTCCGATTTGGACCCCCCCTCTTTAACGTTAAAGTCGAATACAAGTCGAGAACATTTAAAGAATATTTTTTAAAACTCCTAAAGTGGGGGAGCGATTCGCGCCCCCTCTTTAACGTAAGAAAGCTCATAATTTTAGAGCCGACGCTCACATGTGAGCCGCGGCTTTTTCATTTCATACTAAATTTTGCGGCTCACATGTGAGCCGCAAAATTTGATCTCGGTTAACAATAACGAAACTACCACAAACTTGATGTTATGCATGTATTTTTTCATTTTTTGATTTGGTGATTCCATGGTAAACTAAACAACCACCGTGCTAGTTAAAAGGATCTCTACTATAATAGACAAAAGAAAAAGGTGAGGACGATTCGCCCTCACCTTTAAGAATTCAAAAAAAAAAAAATGAGGGGCTAGTTAAAAGAATATATTCTATAATAAAATGTATGATGCGAGAAGACATTGTGAAAAGTGCGATGTTAGCACTACTTATAAAAATTGGGCTAGACACCTAAAGTCTAAGCGCCATGAAAAAAACGACCCGGACCGGACAATGACTATCAGAAAACCTAGGAAAGCGAAACCTGTATTTGTAAATCCGAGGAAATTACACAAAGTATTTAATTTTAGTGAAAAAATATTTGAAAAAGTATTTGAAAAAAGCAAAGAATCTAGGAAAGCGAAACCTGTATTTGTAAATCCGAGGAAATTGCACAAAGTATTTAATTTTAGTGAAAAAATATTTGAAAAAAGCAAAGAACCGAGAACTGAAGTTGGAGAAAAGGAAACTGCATTTAAATCTAGATTAGTGACTTACGATATTAAAAATACGAAAGGATTTAAAGATGCTTACAAATTTCTTGACAGTATTAAAAAAATCGTAACTGGTTTAATCAACATGAAACTTAGAGAAATGAAACTAAAAGTTAATGTAGTTTTAATCGCAGAATTTAAAAAAGGGACTAACGAAAATAATATGGAGTATCATGAACTCAATTTCAAAACTAAAAACGTAATAATATTGCAGTCAGCAGAAGTACCAAATTGTTACGAGGAAATGAAACAGAAAATTCTAAATGAAATGGAAACGTTCGAAATAAAAGGATCTCAATGGCAACTTCACAAAATCAAGCATTTAGAACTGAACGTTAACAAGTACACTCCTTTGAGAGGATCGTCTTACATCCCACTCCCTAATTTTCTACAATATAGGAAAGCAATTATAAATGTGAAAAATGACGATAATAAATGTTTCCTTTGGTCTGTTCTGTCTGCACTTCATCCAGCTGACCACCATTCTGATAGAATAGGAAATTACATAACATGGGAACATGAGTTTGATGAAGCGTTGAAAGATATCAGTTTTCCTATGAAACTTACGAGTATAAAATTGTTTGAGAAAAGAACTGGGATTTCCATAAACGTTTACTGTCTGGATGAAAAAAATATTATAGTACCCTTGGAAATAACGAAAGAGGAAAAGGAAAGGCACATTGACTTGTTTTACTTGAAAAACGAGGAAACTGAACATTATTGTTGGATCAAGGACTTATGGAAACTTGTTGGTCATAGTCAGCTAACAAAGGATGGCCACAAACGATTTTTATGTAAAATGTGCTTGAATAGCTTTGGAACTCAGATTAAATTAAACGAACATAAAGAATATTGTGGAGCTCATAAAGCTGTTAAAGTAGAACTACCAGAACCTTACGATAATGTTTTACAATTTGAAAATTATAAACGCTCCATGAAAGTACCATTCGTTATCTACTCGGACTTTGAAAGTTTTCTAAGCAAACTTCAAACTTGTCAACCTGATGAAACTAAGACGTTCACTAATAAAATTCAAAAACACGAAGCTAGCAGTTTTTCATATTACATAAAGTATTCCAACGGATATTATAAACCTCCAGTCGAATATTCTGGTCCAGATTGTCCAAAAGTATTTTATCAGAAACTGAAAGAGGAAGTTTTACACATTGCTAAGGAATATTACGATAAAATTGTACCCATGAAACCATTGACAAACGAACAGGAACAGGAATTCAAAAATGCTAAATCTTGTCACATTTGTGAGAGAGGTTTTAACGAATTGCCTCCAATGTTAGAAAAGAAACTTGATGTAATAAGAAAAACAATTCAACACTTTATTGATAAAAAGAATGACAATCAAGCAGATATATATATTGAAGAATTAGAAGTTTTTAAGTCAAATATACCTGATAATTGTATAAAAGTAAAAGATCATGACCATTTGTCAGGAGAATTTAGAGGTACCGCCCATTCTCTGTGTAATTTGGAGTATCAATGTCCGAGATTCGTACCTGTATTTTTCCACAACCTGGCTGGGTACGATGCCCACTTATTTATAAAACAACTCGGAGAGGATGAAGGGGAAATACGATTGATTCCAAATACTGAGGAAAAGTACATTTCGTTTTCAAAGATTCTTAGGTACGACTCTGGAAAATTTAATGAGAAAGGAAACAAAGTAATGAATAAAATTGAAATAAGGTTCGTGGATTCGTACAAATTTCTAGCAAGCTCTTTGGAAAAACTAGTGGGAAATTTAACGAAAGATCAATTTAAGGAACTGGTAAAACATTTTGGAACAGAGAACTTGGAGTTGATGACAAGGAAACTAGCTTACCCATATGAGTACATGGATAGTTCGGAAAGGTACGATGAAACCTGTTTGCCACCTATAGAGAAATTTTACAGCCATCTAAATAAACAAAATGTAAAAGAAAACGAATATAAAAATGCACAAGAAGTTTGGGAAAAATTCGGTATTAAAAACATGTGGGAATTCACCGCGCTTTACAACAAAAGTGACATCTTACTGCTTGCAGATGTAATGGAAAATTTCAGAGATATTTCCCTGAAAACGTACAAACTAGATCCTGCATGGTACTACACAACACCTGGATTCTCATGGGATTGTATGTTGAAAATGACAAAAGTTAAATTGGAACTGTTGACCGATTATAATAAAATTTTAATGATAGAAAAAGGAATTCGCGGTGGAATATCTCAATGTAGTAACAGGTACGCGAAAGCAAACAATAAGTACATGGGTGAACAATATGACCCATCTAAACCTTCGAGTTACATAGCGTACGTAGACGCTAACAACCTTTATGGATGGGCAATGTCCAAATACTTACCATCTGGTGGTTTTAAATGGGTAGAGAACTTGTACAATTTAGATATGGATAATTTAGATGTTGAAAATATAAGTGATGAGTCTCCCAAAGGTTATTTTCTGGAAGTTGACTTGGAATATCCTAAAGAACTACACGATTTACACTCGGATCTACCACTTGCACCGGAAAACAGGATTGGAAATACAAAATTACCTAAACTGATGACAACTTTGTACAACAAAGATAGATACGTTTTGCACTACAGGAATTTGAAACAGTGTCTGAGCATGGGGATGAAACTAAAGAAAATACACAAAGTTCTGGAGTTTGATCAATCGGATTGGTTGAAAGTGTACATTGACTTCAACACGGAACTGAGAACGAAAGCGAAAAATGATTTTGAAAAGGAATTTTTCAAATTGATGAACAACAGTGTATTCGGAAAAACGATGGAAAATATCAGGCAAAGAATCGATATCAAATTATGTTCAAACGGAAAGAAACTGGAATTATTGATAGCAAAACCAACTTTTAATCGTAGAACGATATTCACTGAAAACTTAGCAGCAGTTCACATGAAAAAGACCAAAATTCTTTTCAATAAACCCATCTACATCGGAATGAGTATTTTGGACATTTCAAAAACTCTAATGTACGATTTTTATTACAACACGATAAAGAAACAATACGGAGAAAATGTCAAATTGATGTACTGTGACACGGACAGTCTGATCATGGATATAAAGACTGAAGACTTTTACTCGAATATTAAAAACAACATGATTGATCAGTTTGATACATCCGATTATCCGAAAGAAAATGTCTACGGTATACCTCAAGTGAACAAGAAAGTACTTGGAAAATTCAAGGATGAAATGAGCGGAAAAGTAATGGAGGAATTTGTCGGACTAAGATCGAAACTTTACGCACACAAAACGTTCGAGAATCAAAAAGAAACAAAGAAAGCGAAAGGGATCAAGAAAAACGTTATTGAACAGGACATTAAATTCAATGATTTCAAAGAATGTCTGTTGACCAAGAAACCGATCTACAAAACGCAAATGATGTTCAGAACAAACAAGCACGATATTTATACCATTAAACAGAACAAGAAAGCGCTCAGTGCCTACGATGATAAAAGGCATATTCTGGAAAATGGTATGGATACTCTTGCTTGGGGACATCATAAAATTGGAATAGGAAAAGAAAATTTCGTAGATCATCTGAAGGAGCTTATGAAAACACAAAACGAGAAAGAAAATGGAATTATAGGTAGGATTAAAGTAAATACTAAATTATAATTTTTATAAGGGATTCTTATAAAAACCTAATATTTTTCCATCTCCTCTTCCATCTCCTTTTCCATCTCTCCTCTTACTACAGATTCTCTTACAAATGTAAATATACTGTGCACACTTTTTAGCATATTTTGATTATCCTCTTCGATGCATTCAAAACAAATATTACCATTTAGTACTCTAACACCACAATTTTTGCAAACGTTAATATTTTTGAAAGGAGTAAAATTTAGAATGTTTTCAGTTAGTTTATTTTTTCCATTGAGAAAGTTACGTTTCACAGTTGCTAAATCCAAAAACTTATGATACTTCCTCACGAAATAATCAGTCAGTTCTCCAGATTTAGATACTGCCTGCCACTCGCTCTTGGAAAGACAATTTCCATCTTCGAGTTCTCTTAACGCTTTAAAGTATTCCATTTTATTTATAGTAGAGATCCTTTTAACTTACCCCTCAGAATACTACGAACTGACGGAGTTGCAAAAGACGATGAAATTTCAGATAAGCGCGAATACGAAATCAAGGTAATATTATATCGATAATATTACCATCGTCCACAATTATATTTTTATCTGGGATCATCTTTAAAAAAATCTTTACGTTCAACTCTTGTAGAAATTTCTTATCTCGATTATTACGAATAACGTAATTCTCCAACATATTTTCTTTGATATTTTTCCTTTTATATTTCACGCCTTTTTTCGGAGATACCGGTATTGTTTTCTTAACGGTATTTACGAATTTTTCAACCCCTACATTTTTCAACTGTGTTTTAAAATTTGCAATTTTATCAGCTGAGATTTCTCCGTATACTAGTTGCTCAATAAACCTGTATACTTTCATATCTCTATCTCTATCGATATACGCGAAACATTCAATGAATTCGATATGCTTAAGTGAAAATTGTAAAAATGGATGAGACATTTTTATTTTTATTGGAGAGATCCTTTTAACATACCCCCCAAAAAGTCACTGGTTCTGATGTTTTGTGATAAAAAATGTGTTCTGATGTTTTGTGATGAAAAATTTTATCAAGGGTCTAACAGAAAAGCATTTTCAACAGGATTTAACAGAAAATCATTTTTAACAGGGTTTAGCACAAAATCAGTTTTAACAGAGATTGAAGTCGGAATCATTTTTATCAGAGATTTAACAGAAAAGCATTTTCAACAGAGATTGAAGTCGGTGGTCCAGGATTGGTATTCGGATACTACTCATACATACATATATATATATATTATATATATATATATATATATATATATATATATATATGTATGTGTGTGTGTGTGTGTGTGTGTGTGTGTGTGTGTGTGTGTGTGTGTGTGTGTGTGTGTGTGTGTGTGTGTGTGTGTGTGTGTGTGCGTGTGTGTGTTGTGCCATTATTCCAGACGATATGAGATAAAAATTCCGTTCTTGCGCCAAAAAATCAAGCTTTCCAAACGAATGGATGAGTTCGTTGGCCAACACTTTTTGAGCACATTAAATTGGCTAAATTTCAAAAACTGTACTTAAAAACTCACTAAAAATGTCTTATGACGTAAAATAGTTATTCGTAACAATGTAACATAATATAAAATTGTACTGATCTACGAAAATTCGCTCATACGATCATGCTGCATGACTGGAACTTTTCATATTATGTAGCATGTCTAGGGCCTCACCACTGCTGAAGGTAGGAACGTCGCAGTAATAAAATCTAAAATATAAACGGCTGAGCCTTCATGTCTTTAAGTGAAGTGAGTTTTCTTTAAGTGAAAACACCTAACTTCAGTTACTCGTTTTAGCTTAAGAGCACGTGGGCATCGGAATCCCAGAAGCCCACGAGGACGACCACCTGTTGATCAACATAAAGCAGCGACGGTAAACCAGAGATGGGAGAAGGCAAATTTAGTAGAACAAACAAAGGAATTAGCTCCAATGTCGTTAGCGAATGGTAATTAGATGTTTGGAGGGATAAGAGTGGGCGCCCGGAGTTCACCAAGAACGTAATGGGAGACGTATGGAATCGTATTACCAGCAGAACGGCGGAATTGACGGTATTTCCTCTAACATTCATCCTCGAATAGACGAACAAATATTGCACCACTGATGCCCCCAAGATTCACAAGATTATAGAGAATTACGGAGATGATCAAAACCAGTCATTAATCCCTATACAGGGTGTCCCACGAAAAGGTTCCACCCCCTTCATTTCCCCTGGATTCAGCGTAAAAAAAAAAAAAAAAAAAAGAATCAGAATCAGAAATCTTCATTTAATCACCAATGCTTTGGTACAGAATGCGTCAAAATGTAAATTACAAATGTCATTTCACTTATCCCCTCTATATTCAGTCCATATGCTATGCGTCTAATTTAAGCATGATAATACCACCAATAACACAGGAATAAATAATAAACTTTTTCATACAAATAAACTCAACAATAATAAAAACAGATTTTACAGATATATATCACAGATTTTGAATTTGTTTATACTTAACAACTATTCACTACGTTGAGTACTTTTATTAATATTCCTCAACACTAATACGTCGTCGGATAAATATAAATAATTAATAATAAATAAAGGGACATCTTCAACATCATCTAAGTTGCAGTCATATATCAAAACTTGATAGTAAAAAAATCTTGAACAGCATATAATTCAGCATCAAGGAGAATAGATTTTTAGTTTTTTGACAAATGGCTTTTCAGGAATCTCACAAATCCTTTCGGGTAAACAATATAATTGTTTCTCACACCGGTCTGCAAAGGATTGGACTTCAAAGAATTCGTCAGTCGGGTCACGGGAGGATGGAGATTATTTCGAAAGCGAGTCAAATAGCTATGCTTGTCCGATCCACGAGGCGCTAATCCAGGATTTTTGTGAATGATCTTAATGCAGCTGGGTAAAGGCTGGGAATGGTTAGGCACTGTAGTTTTTAGCGAATTTTTGAAGAAAATTAAGCTATTGCTCTCGCCTCAAAATTTGTAGAATGCGAATTTTTGAAAAAATTTTATGCAGAAATCCGTTTTAGGCTATTCTGAATCATATTCTGAAGTTTAACGCATTTTAGCGAATTTTCTTAGAAAATGAAGCTATTGCAATGGCTCCAAAAATTTCAAAATAAAAATTTTCAAAAATTTTCTTCATCGAAATCTGTTTTGAGGCATTCTGAAATGATTCCTGGATTTTAACGCTTTTTTATATGTATATATATATATATGTATATATATATATATATATATGTATGTGTCATTCCAGACGATAACTCTCGATAGAATTGAGATAAAAACTTCGTTCTTTCGCCAAAAAATCAAGCATTTCAAAAGAAAGGATGAGTTCGTTGGACAACACTTTTTGAGCACATTAAATTGGTAAAATTTCAAAAAATGTACTCAAAAAATCTCTAAAAATGGCTAAAAACGGCTAAAAATCGTTCAATTTATATTTTTTGGTAGAATATTGCTCAAATAAAGTTTATTAACTATAAAATAGAACATCCAAAAATGTATGTACACAATTATGCTGAAAAATGTACTTAAAATTCATCAAAATTTGTTAAAAAATCGATAAAACCTGCTAAAAAAGCTAAAAATTCAGAACCTCTATTTGAATAGCAGGTTATTATTTAGAATACGTTTTTTGCCATAAAATTAATGGTTAACGATTTCCTTGCACTCAAAAAGCTCAAATTTCAAAACAATTCAACATTATACAATACGATAATTTACGAAAATTCGCTCATACGATCATGCTGCATGAATGGAACTTTTTTATATATGTATATATGTATGTATATATGTATGTATGTGTCATTCCAGACGATAACTGTCCGTAGAATTGTGCTAGAAACTTCAAACAAATTTTAAAATGTTAAGGACACAAAACGAAAGTTCAAGTTCGTTGGCCAGCATGATCGGATTACATCTTCGGGTTGAAATTTTCAAAAATGTGGTCAAAAATTTCAAAATAGCCTATTTTTTGAGATTTGTTGTGCGAAATAATTTTTTCAGCATACTAACATGTGGTATATTCGGAATCAGCGTAAAATTTCCTATAAGAATATGTATCAAGTTTTCAAAAATTTCAAAGTTGAAAAATCAGTCAAAAATCGAAATAATGCCGTTCGCTAGTTGTAAAAATCGGTAATATTTGCATGAAACATTGTCCAAATTCAAATTGAACTACTCTTATGGAAGTATCCCTGTATAACCAATTTTAGAACCATGCTGTTTAAAACGTAGGTAGTAGGTGCTTAAAAAAAAAAAAAAAATGTAATCACAACTGATGAGTTTACTCTGTGCATGTGCTAATAATTTGATTCCATGTTTGTCTATCAAAATCATAAACTAAAATTTCTCAACACGATCAATGGCAACTGAAATGTCGAAGATTTCTTCAAAAATTCGCTCATGGGGTCATGCTGCATGACTGGACTTTTTTTTCTCTTTAAATAGCCCCTGCAACTTTCGTTGTAAAGACGTGTTCGTTTTAAAATATTGAGACCAACGCCTTTCTTCATAATTTTTTATGTCAATCTCAGGAAAAATACTTTTGGGAGTGCCACCTGCGCCACAACTGGCGCAAATGACATAAACTTTGTTTTTTCAAATAGGGACCCCCATTTTTATTGCAGATTTGTATTCTACGTGAAATTTCATGAAAAAATGAGCCATCACTCGATTTTTTAAATTCTGTCTGGCAGTTAGCGCCGTCAACATCCTCATTGGTGTCTGTAGGCCACAAAATAAGGGCGATTTACCCATGAAGCTACCACAGAGTAGAGTAGGAGCTACATTTTCTTCATGGATCGATTATAAAAAACGCTGCTAACTATTTCACAAAGGTTTATTATTTTTTCAATTGAGTATGATCGTAGTTTTAATTGGATTGCGTACGTCATAAGGCCCGTCCAGACTCCTCGGCGTGTCCTATTTCGAGTTGCCACAACCTATATTTCTATAATTATATACTTATGTTTATATTTCTCGATTTGAGCTCCTATCTATTCAAATAATCATTGCCTTAATAATATCATTATCTAAGTACGTACGAAAAGTCGAAAGGATTTGTTATTAAATATGCGTAGGCTAAGCATTGGTATTAACACACAAATATGACCTAGAAAAAAACGTATATTCATGCCTCGAAGGAACATGAAATTCGAAAGCAATACAATACAGGAAGTTTTCCACGCCACCCTAGAGGTACTCCCTAGGTCTCGTTACCTCACAACCGGAGGTTCACCTCCCTATTACGCTTACACTATCATATCACTCATATTTTTTCATCAACATTCACTTGAAAGTTGTGCATTTTGAGATGAGTGAATTTTGTCCTAACATGAGAATAATAATTATTAGGTCGTGCAGTTGTGGTCGTGCATGATCTGGTCCTAAAGTGTTCTGTTGCGAAGTCCTAACTGCCCATTATTATCCTAACCATGGAATATTAGCTTGCGCAGTTGTGGTTGAGCAGCTTGGAGTTTTAACACTCAAAGTCCCGAAAAAGACACTTTTTCGCCCGTTTTTGGCCCATAGCATCTATACGAGTAAAGCGATCGGGATGGTTAAACGTTAGGACCAACTAGACCCCAAATGGAGTCTATGTGCGAAAGAACGGGTTCAATTCTTAGGCCTTTTATGACCCGGACGGCGGACGGACATTTCAAATTTGGATTCTACGCACCTTGAAACGTAAAGTGACAAAGTTTGAGGGGGGGTTATAAAAATTTTTTGCTATACGATCACATAGGCTTATTATTGGAAATAATAAACCAAAAACCGGGTCTGACGTCCACAACACAAAGTGTCCATCATACTATCAAGCTCGGCAAATAAGAAATCACCACATTTTTGCTATTTGCTTCATTTCTAGAGAGAGAAATACATACACGAATAATGATATTGCAACCTGAATTACTATTGTGATCAGTAAGTTGTGGACTTAATTTCATTTTCGATCTGTGTTATAATGTAAAAAACGGAATCTTTGCACGCACTCCTTCCATCTTAGTTGGTGATCCACACGGGGTCTTACTTGATATATAAGGTCTTCTATTCCATTTAACGAATTATGCTACGATAGAATCATCGCCGTTGCTGCTGGTTGAAGAAAAATCCCCAAATATCCATTCCATTGGAAGGTACAAAAATAAAGACAATCAAACGACATTAAAATAAGTTTTGTACATAGACAAACTTGTTTGAGGTTAGAAAGCTCAGATATATCATTAACTTCCAGTTATAATTGTTATCCAGCCATCCAGCGACCAGATAAATTAAAACGCCAGATCTGATGGATAAATTTGATGGATAAACTGGCCCTAAGTGCGCGTGAACGGACACAATTCCGCTCTAAAAGTGCGCAATTCCGCTCTATACGCTTCTATTTCCCTATTTAATAGTGGAAACTAAATGAAATAACATAAATAGAGGGAAAATAATAATAAGATGATTTCCGTATGATTGGTAATTTTGCATTAGTTTTATTAAAACCCACGAAATGTTCAATTTCAAGTTCTATTTAGAAACTAATAAGGTATAAAAAATAACAGAATTGAACTGGTTGCCCTACTTGAGTGCTACTGACTCAAAAACTGAAAAACTGATTATCTTGGACTGAATACATTTTGGGCCTCCCAATGAAGAAGTACAGTAGATCTTGCTTGGTCAAATAACTTGTCTGTCATAAGTGAATTATCAATGGGAAACCGGTGGCTGTCTGAATCAGATCATTCTCCAGCAATAACAAAGCTCTCAACCAATTGCACCTATAAAGAAACAACCAAGAGAAACATACTGAAATGGATACCTGACCTTCAGTAACAGCTTACCAACGGCCACCCACGGCCGCCCATCGGTACGTAACCGATTGGACATTTAAAGCGGACGAACAAACAAACTTTCTCGTTGTTGGTGTTGTTTACATCAATGTCGATATATTTAGATTCTGATGTATTATTTTTCAAAATTAATAAATTTTTTATTTTAACAAAGACGGTAACCGTGGGTCTATAAATTTGGTAACTGAAAGGTAGGTGGTAACTGGGGGGGGTTGCAATAATACAATAATTCTGATGTATTTATATATCATCTCTTGTTAAATACAAGACTAGTACAGTGTAGGTGTTTTGTTGTTTTTAATTTATTTCTCCTCGATTACTTAATGCAGCTGTATCAATGCAGTTCCAAGGGCGTAGAATATAACTCTTAGATCAAAAATTAGAAATGCCAACACAAAGAAGTTGCCTTTTCTCCAAAACCTAAACTTTGCGGAACATCATTTAATGCCTTCGAGTCTGACAAAAAAGCCACAGTTCCTTTGAGCCTGACGGCTAAAATTAAAAAACGTGAATATGCTTTAGCCGTACACGACTCACTCCTCGTCGATTCTCTGAACCCGACCCCCCATCGGCCTCTGAACTCTGTTTATCATTCTGCCATCAATCCTAAAACATGGAATCATGTTTTAGCTCCTCGCTCTCACTTTATTATAGAAATGATCACAACCATTGAGCTCTTGTGAGATGATGATCTCCTAATAGAAACTCGCGAGTAAACATTCACTTTATTATAGAAATGATCACGACGATTGAGCTCTTGTGAGATGATGATCTCCTAATAGAAACTCGCGAGTA
Organism: Adelphocoris suturalis; assembly: GCA_030762985.1. NCBI lineage: Eukaryota > Metazoa > Arthropoda > Insecta > Hemiptera > Miridae > Adelphocoris > Adelphocoris suturalis. The sequence continues at coordinate 1,613,413 of CM061046.1, forward strand.
AACATTCACTTTATTATAGAAAGAGGCTAAAGAGGCTACATACGAAATTACAGCTTCCTATAGTGTAAAGTATAGAAATTACCTATTAAAATAATTTAACCACCGCTTCACAAATCTAACCGTTCTCGCAATATTCGGATCACCTGCTATGAATCACATAATCGAAACACCAGCTCAATGAAATCATCAGAAATTAACAAGCGGTTGCAATCATGTTCACAATATCAATAATTGAGAATGATCACCTGTGTGTAAACCATTATTCAAATAACCATGCTCATAACTCAGCTTGTTGGCCACGCACTTCGCAGTAGTTAACATAATATGGTTGGATAAATCGAGAGCTTTCGAACGAATGGTCAACGAATTTTGTGGGATGAAAAACGACGAAGTATCATATCCCTAGCAACGACTCGGTTGTAAGCGGAAATCATCACAATTATTGGCGCTACTTTCGTTGCACTCTCGTGGGACATTTTTCGGTAGTTAGGTCACGGCTAAAGCATATTCATGCTAAAATCTGAGAAAATAATTAATTTCGCAATTTAGTTATTCAATAATTTAATCATCGAAAGGTTGATCATTCCGGTAGATTGAACGAGACGCCCTCTTGATATCCCAATTATTTCGGCTTAGCGCCTCAAATCGACCGGGGATGCCGCACCAACCCTCGTCTCCCGTCGATTTACATGTTGTTTGCTCGAGAAAACGGCTACCAACTATGCAAATTCGAGTCAACCCATTTCACTTTGTCACCTTTTTTAATTTTCCTGTTCAGCGACTTAAAGATGAACAAACGATAAGAAACATAACTCCTAACCTGTTTGAAACAGAACCAAGATGAAAAAAAAAAAAAAAAAAAAAGTCTGTCTTGCCAAAAACACAGGGGAATGTTGCCAAAAAAGTGACATTAGGTTCATAAAATACTATAGCGCCAGAGATGGAAAAAAGTGGCGAACGATTTTCCTGCTATGAAAACTAAGGGAGTTACACTTCGCTTGTAAAGCATTGGTTGTACGTGAAAATCAATAGAAATAGAAAAACCTAAGTATGAGGAAAAATATGAAGAAAAAAACCCGTTTTGACCCATTTTAGGCTCATAGCATTGGGCTGGCTAGATTCTAGGACCAACTAGACCCCAAGTGGAGTCCATGTGAGAAAGGGCGGACTTTTTTCATCAAGTTGAAGGCCTCTTATGGCCCGGACGGCGAACGGACATTGCAGTTTTGGAATCTACGCACCTTGAAGCGCAAAGTGACAAAGTTTGAGAGAAAATAATTGTTTTTAGCGAATTTTCTTAGAAAATAAAGCTATTGCTATGGCTCCAAAAATTTTAAAATAAACATTTTCAAAAATTGTCTTTATCGAAATCTGTTTTGAGGCATTCTGAAATGATTCCTGGATTTTAACGCTTTTTTATATGTATATATATATATGTATGTATGTGTCATTCCAGACGATAACTCTCGATAGAATTGAGATAAAAACTTCGTTCTTTCGCCAAAAAATCAAGCATTTCAAAAGAAAGGATGAGTTCGTTGGACAACACTTTTTGAGCACATTAAATTGGTCAAATTTCAAAAAATGTACTTGAAAAATCACTAAAAAAGGAAAAAAAACCGCTAAAAATTAACAAATTTCTATTTTTTAGCAGAATGCTACTCGAAAAAATTAATCGAACATGAACTAGGACATTTAAAAATTTAAGCACAAAATTGTACTGAAAAATGTACTTGAATTTCATTAAAATAAGCTAAAAATCGATAGGAACACTTGAAAAAATCGTAAAAATCCACAAAATCGTTTGTTTATTGGAATATTACTGACAAAAAGTTAATTTGCTATAAAATGTATAATGAAATTTTTATTTGTCCCCAAAGTGCCTTAATTTCAACAGAATTTAACATAAATGTAATACGACCGTTTATGAAAATTCGCTCATACGATCATGCTGCATGACTGGAACTTTTTCCTATACGATTACAAAGGGTTATTTTCGGAAATAATAAACCAAAACGGAATTATGATTACAACTCTAACAAGGATTAGACCAATCAAAATGTAGCTACAATTGTAGCTAGTAGTTAAAAATGGACTACTACTTTTCCCCAACTATTAGTTAGTAGTTACAACTATTATTCAGCAACAACTTGTAGTTGAAAAAAAGTAGATAATAGATTTAGTAGTTAACTACATTTTTAGTTTGTAGTTACGATTATTCAACGAATAACTACGAAAAAAAACTCAACTAAGGGATCAAATTTATCTAGGAATCGATCCTGAGGATGTAGTAGGCTTGGAACGTACGAGTTTATTTTCTGGCGATCTCGATTTTGGCGTTGGAGGTGAGCACCGAAATCGGATTGTCGGCTGGCAAAGTCCCCTTTGTATAGCAAATTAACCACTCAGAATAGTAATTTTAAAATCCACTGATGAGGTCATGCTGCATGACTGGAATTCACACTAGCTTCATTTTCGGTCGATAAAATGAAGTTAAAAGATAGTTTTTGCAACGCTGATTAGCAGTCGAGTGGAAGGAGCTACAAATCAAAATGAAGCATTGCGCATGCGCGCATAATTCAAACGATTAGCGGTAAAATCGTTGTATGAACAGAAAAATCCTACGTTGTAACTCCAGGAAGCCGAATACAGGTCTGAATACGCTTGTAACCTTCCATAACGATAACCCATAAGTTTTTTGGTTCCTATTTTGAGGTGGAATGCACATCGTACCTATCGATGATTTTCAAAAAAGGTGGTTAGTTTGCAGGATTCAACCTCACTTAAATTATGCTGATACCTTATTATTGGATTCTAATGCTTCACGATCTACTATCTGTCCGATTTCGTTCTAATTCGGAGGATATTTAGTTACAAGTCTCAGGATGTAGAATTTAGGTAGGTTTCTACAAAGTCATTTCGTAGTTTATAGCACATGTTCTCAAAGGTATGTAAATGGTATGTAAAGGTGCACTGAATTCTCCAAGGTATGTAATAGTATGTATATGTATTATTAATTTTTCTATTGGTCATAATAAAACGTGTCAAACAACGGCAATTCAATTAATAGACTTTTGGAATCTCATCTTGTTGTAGCCCTGATTGTAGCCCTGTATTAATACATCGAAACATTGGCTTTGAAGGCCTGAATTTTATTTTCCTGACCAACTGTCAAGAACCTAAAACTGTGCTAATTATCACCTAGCGGTCAAGAAACTAAACCAAATTGAAAAAATTAAACCACATGCGTAAAGTAGTTGATAATTTATTATTTCTCCCATTATGAAAGAATACGTTACACGGTAGTATAGGTAAGAATTCTCAGGATTAAACGAAGATTTAAAACGTAGTGTAGTCACGTTAATGATTCAGATGGAAGATTGCAAAAACTCCCTAATATTTCTATTCTTATATCCATTTTTAGAGAAACGACTCCAGCGCGATTTAATGACCTCTAGAAAAACAAAGGAATCGAATGGAAAGGAGGAAATATACCTGATTGACACACCGGTGGCGCCGCGTCCGTCAAAATAGAGAAGAACCAGTTACAGCAGTCGGGTCAGAAGGATGTGGAAGCCGGATCGGAGTCTAGGTAGGTCGTTGCGGCGTAGGAAAAGTGTAAACTATGCGCTTCAGGAACGACATCGAATGAACGGAGTGAAATTCGAGCTGCGACCTTGTCTGAAGCGCGTAAACATCTCTAGTGTTGAACATCTTTAGGCCCGGTGCACACGAGCGTCAAAATGACGCTTGACGCCGCGTCATTTCTTGGAATCGCTATCTGCGTCCTATCTGAGTTTCAATGCACACGAGCGGCAAAAGGACGCAGGACGCCGCGTCATGACGTGTCAGTCACTCGCTCGCCAACTACGAGGATGGATCTGTACCCAGATATTGACGAAGAAAGTGGTTTTTTCGTATTTGGTGCACAAGTACGTATTTCGCAAAGAAGAGGGCAGAAATCGGAAGTACTGAAGAAGCGAATATTATTGAAATTCAAGTACCTACGTTTTTCAGCATAATTTTGAGCAAAACTTATTAAATGTCCAAGTTAATCGTTTATAGTTTAGTTTTGACTAAAATTGTGCTAAAACTTATAAATGTAACGCTTTTTGGCTGTTTCTAGCCATTTTTAGTGATTTTTTTTTAGTACATTTTTCGAAATTTGCCAATTTAATGGGCTAAAAAATACGTAGTTGACCAACAAACTCATCCTTTCGTTTGGAATGCTTGATTTTTTGGCGCAAGAAGTAAATTTTATCTCAATCCTAAGGAGAGTTATCGTCTGGAATGATATATATATATATATATATATATATATATATATATATATATATATATGTATATATATAATCAACTGCTGAAATTTCGATACAATTTAGCATAATATAATTAGACATGTAATTTAAGAAAATTCGCTCATTCGATCATACTGCATGACTGGAACTTTTTCTAAATAACATCCCCATACTCCCACATACATGCCCATATGTATACGTATATGAAATTGATATGAATATGGATTTTGGTTGGGGTTGGACGAAAAGTTGGAAGGACCTCGGAGCTAGGACTCGGATTTCAATGAAGAATGTTTTCGAAAATTGTTATTTTATAATTGCAGTAGCAATTTTTTGCGAAGATTCGCTAAAAACGGCATGTTGGGCATAGCACGTAGCTTTCTCGTATCCTTTGACAATGAATCAATGTGCAGAAAACGCGGTTGACGCGAAGTGACGCAGCTGCACGTGTGCACCGGACGATTGACTGCTGAGTACTGCTAGGGGTATCGGGCGGCAAGATACCTATCGCCCGCAACGCGCGTCCCACAGAAACCTGCGTCAACTTTGATACCTATCCGCGTCAACGCCAGCTGCAGATAGGTATCGGCGTCCCGTGTGCACCGCACCATGCTCCGCTGTGTATCTCTAGTTATCCGATTGAAAATGACGCGGCGTCAAGCGTCATTTTGACGCTCGTGTGCACCGGGGCTTAAAGTGCTAATTTACGTTTTCCACACATATTGACTATGGTCTGTCGAGCAATGAGCGCTCTAGGCTATCTTAAGAGGAACACCGCTGAGTTTTACAGCATACCAGCACTTGTATCACTGTACTAAATGATCGTAAGGCCAATAATGGAGTATTGCTCAATCGTATGGTCACCATATTATCAAACATACAAGGATCGGCTAGATCGAGTTCAGCGGACGTTCGTGAGATACCTGAGTTATAAATTGCGCATACCACAAGAAGAATATAGCTCCAGAACCCTAGCCGATCGCTGAGGACTCACCAGCCTTGAAGAGCGTCGCATTGTATCTGTCATGATGTTCCTTTTCAACTTGTTGAACAACCGGATTGACTGTCCCGAACTCATCTCCGAAATCAACCTACATATTCCAGCTTTGTACTCCCGTAACCAACCCATTTGTGGTCGTGTAGCAAAAAATTTTTATAAGCCCCCCTCAAACTTTGTCACTTTACGTTTCAAGGTGCGTAGAATCCAAATTTGAAATGTCCGTCCGCCGTCCGGACCTTAAAATGCCTAAGAATTGACTTAAAAAACCCGTTCTTTCGCACATAGACTCCATTTGGGGTCTAGTTGGTCCTAACGTTTAACCATCACGATCGCTTTACTCCCATAGATGCTATGGGGCAAAAACGAGCGAAAAATTGTCTTTTTCGAGGCTTTGAGTGTTAGACTTACGCACGCACGCACGCCTGGCACGCTTGGCAGGGGGTCTCGGTTGCTGGTGAGAGGGGTGAGCGGGGGGTGGAGTGAGAGGAGGACCCGCGGCACCTTGTGGTGTCGCCGTGGCACCAGGGGCGTAGCAGAGGGGTGTAGGAGAATGGATATTTATTACTTGTACGTGTTATACCCATATAATACACCGCGGCAACATGAGGTGGGTACGGCGCTCCTTCGAGGCATGAATATATGTTTTTTTCTAGGTCATATTTGTGTGTTAAAACCAATGCTTTTCCTACGCATATTTAATAACATATCCTCTCGACTTTTCGTGCGGACTTAGATAATGATATTATTAAGGCAATAACTATTTGAATAGTTAGGAGCTCAAATCGAGAAATATAAACATGCGTATATAATTATAGAAGTATAGATTGTGGCAACTAGAAATAGGACACGCCGAGGAGTCTGGAAGGGCCTTATGACGTACGCAAGCCAACTAGAACTACGATCATACTCAATTGAAAAAATAATAAACCTTTGTGAAATAATTTGCAGCGTTTTTCATATTCTGTTCTCCACTACTAATTACCTGTATGAACAGCCTCTCAATAGAATCCCTCGTCAGGCCAACCATATACTCCAACGAAATCCAGCTTTAGACTTCTTCCATGATCAACCATCTCGAACCTTCCGCTCAAAAATATTACGCACCATCCACCGTCCGTCCTGAAATCTCTGTCCACATAGCCCAAAACTCATCTCAGCTACAAGAAGTGTTTGTTTGTGATTTTGAACTTATATATACACACACATATACCTATATTGTTATTTTCTTTTCTTCTGAAACACCGATTTTGTTTCCTCATCAAGAGACGAATTTATTTTGTTAATAATATTGTAATTGGGCATCGCCCATTCTGTAAATAAATAAGGATGTAAATATATATGATGTCCGTATATACCTAGTCCTGCCATAAGTTATATTAGAAGGAACAATGTTTGTAGGCATAAGATTAGACATGGATTTTATTAAAAGTGATTTCATTTTGATATTATGAACTCTTATAATTTGATAAATTATAGAATAATTCGAAACCACCACCTTTAGCCCGGATAATGCGATTGACAAATAGGGTCGGCCTGAGGGGGGTGTACGACGTATGCAGCCGCACACTCGAACCTTTTGAAGCGGCATAAAATTGACCAATTTCGGTTTTTAAAAAAGTTGACAAATGTTTAAAAATTGATTTAAATGTTGGGCAGAAAAACTTAAACTAGAAGAAACTTTGTTTCAAAACTATTACAGTTGAATTTAAAAGTAAAACTGTAGATCTACCCTCATGAATTCTGAAATACAGTAGTCTGATGGCCTTGACCAGTCCAAGGTCAGTAGAGCAGTCTGCCCGTGTCGCTGAAGTTGATAAAAACTTACCTCAGGTCAACACTGTCTCAAGAAAGACTTAACAGCCTTTCAATTTTATCAATTGAAAACGAACTGTCTCAGTCAATTGATTATTTGGACATAGTTAATTCATTTTCCAAAATGAAAGCGGCAAAAGTCCTTGTATAGATGTATATTTAAAGAGACACTGTACCTATGGTAATGGTTAAAACATTTTTTTTTTTTGTGTGCGCCATTATTGAACTTTGTTATAATTGGTTCACTATGTTCTGTTGTTTTATTTTATTTTACCCATGAGATATGGAAATTTATCTTAGGTCTGGCGGACGGTGATTCCCGCCAATTTATTCTGAGAGTACTTGCAATATAAGTGTAAAAATCATTGTAACGGGCCCCAGAAGCTTTCATTGGTTTAAAACCCATGACTAACCTTATGTCTACAACATTTTTCTTTGTAACAGAACTTATAGCAGGGCTATGTAAACGATATAGATTATAACAACGTCAAAAATATTGACATAAGGGTGTTACACCACCCTCTTCGTGGTTTTGACGGGTCACACCTCTGCTGATCTTCTGCTTGCAGTTGGCGGACAGCGTCATCGAGAGCTGGTGTTTATCCAACATTTGGACCTTTCCTGTTATCCGACTGCCAGTACCTCCAGCATGGCCTCCAGATAGTATACGAGCGCCAATGATCGAGGTGCGAAAAAGCTACCATTGAACTCTAAAATGAATGATTAATAATTAACTAAAACTCGCCAGGTGGCCAAAATGCAACTTTCTATGCCCTGCATAATTCTGTCGAATGGGTCCCACATGACCAAATAAACTCACTCAAATAACTGACAAATAGAGCTCGATTGGAACCCCACTGGTCGTTGTTTCTCAGTTTGGCTTTGCCCTACATACATTCTATGCTGCCACCTGTCATGTTTTTCTCCAAAATAGAGTTTGCATCCGTGGTTTTGTGGACAAATCATCGTGGACGGGAGGATCCGTTTTCAGTTAAAAAGTGGACAGCGCCTTCCTTTGTCTTAACAATATCGTAAAGCTTAGTATATATATATTAACTACGCAGATTAAAAGGCTAATTATAAACTAAAAGTTGCATGAGATGTGTGGGATGAGATGAAAAACTGCAATCCTTCCTTTCCCCTGTGAGGGATCGTCAATTTATTTGTTAATGGAACGGTTTAAGTCCGTTAACACGGACCCTCTTCAGCAAAGTTCTAAATACAGAAAGCTCTGAGCACCCTAGGTTCAAAACAAATGTAGGCATAAACATCAACAACAGCACTGAGGTGAAAACACTTCTAGGCTAACTAAAATCTGAAGAAGTAATCAACTACCTATCTTCATCAGGTTCATCAGTAATAAAAGAGAAGAAAAACAAAAAAACATCATAACTTTAGTGAGGGAAATGGCTAATGCAGTAACTTCACAGCGTTGTCTTGACTCTAGGGTGCTCAGAGCTTTCTGGGTTTAGAACTCTGCTGACGAGGGTCCGTGGTAACGGACTGAAACCAGTCCATTAATAAATAAATTGACAATCCCTCACAGAGGAAAGAATGGTTTCATTGGTTATATTTCAAACAGAAACAAGACCACAAAGATTACGATGCTTTGAATTACTATCTGGAGGTTCTGGCGGTCGGATAACAGGAAAGGTCCCAACTCTTTGCTACCCAATAAACACAAGATTCAATCTCTTGAATTTCTTGTAGTAGAAAAGGTCCAGCACGATCGAAGCAGATGCTTACCGCGGTATTGTTATTTACCGCCGAGTCAAGTGGAAGCCGTGTTGGTGCCAGAGAACTCAAACTTTGTTGACTTGAAGGTTAACATAAGACCGAGCGGAAGTGGGAACACACTGAAAATGAGTGAGGTAGGCCGTCAGATGAGGGGCTTGAAGCAGTTTGGGAGTAATGTATCCCGAATGACGTCATAGGTAGCAGATAAGACAAGGCGGCCGACTGAATTCTGTTTAGGTACCTTCCCACGCTATAACTGCGTGAGCCTGTCTCACCATTTCCGCATTGTTCTATTAATTTCTAAAGATTAACGCCCAATAAGTAAGTCAGATTGGTTACTTATCAACGGAGACAACCGTCGTGTGAAAAATCTTGGAGTTACTTCCATTTAAACTTATAGGTAAGTAATTCATGCATTATACGGACGTCCCTATGTATACAGAGTGTCCCGAACTAAAACACGTAACCCATCTCCGAAAAGCCCCCCCCCCCCCAACTCCCCATACTTTTTCTGTATCAACAATTTTAGAGGTATCGAAGTGAAATTTCGAGAACGTTATTAGGGTGTCTGCATCCGAATTTTGAACGAATAAAAAAGAGAAGAAAATAATCCAAAAAAGTCTATCTTTGGGATTATCGAACGGACGGTAGACCTACGGTACTTCAAAAAAAAAAAAAAAAAAAAATTAATTCTACATTTTATTAGATTTTTATAGTTACTGAACTCGATGGTGAAACCAGAATTTCGATTTATAAATCCGTTCTCTTAGTGCTAATGAAGCGCGATTTTTTCTAAAAAAAAGCTTATTTTTGGAGAAAAAAAAATTGAGCTTCTTCTTGGTTCAAAAGCTCTAATCTGAGAACAAAATAAGAAATCGCAATTCTGGTTTTACCATCGTTTTCACCACTAAAGAAATCTTCAAAATTAAGTGTCGCTCGGTGAAAAATGGAAAAAAATTGGTAACTAGCGCACTAGTTTCTGCATCCTAGTTTTTGGCATACATCTGAGTACGTATTAGGTGGTGATCAATGAATTGGAAAATTATTTAGCTTCTGAGTAAGAGAAACAAAATCACTCATTCGAATCCGAATCAGCCATTCGAATCGTATCATAACTACAGCCGAATTAATGTCGTTGCCAAGTATCGTTTGGCAGGTGTATTGAAGCATACCTAATGAAGCAGTCCAATGCATTAGGGGAAGAACTAATACAAGAGACAGAATGTAATTCTAAAAAATCTAGTTATGCAGCATGATCATAAGAGCATTTTTTCTTCAATTTTCTTGAATTATTTCCTACAAATACATTTCAAAACGGTTATTACATTAACAAAAAAGAGAAAGCCTGGGGCCGTAATTCATTGGGCTTTAGAGGTAGAGGACCTCCTTCAGCGATGACGAAGAGGGCAGGGTCCCCAGGACGCTCGTGACATTGCCCAGCTGAAATTATTTTATTATATTTACGATAAATAGTGTTGCAATTTGAGAACCTTGACAGCGAGGAAACGGTTAACTATAAATGTTATGGCAAACAAACAAAAACTTGTTCTCAACTATAATCTGCTTTAACAGATTTTGAATTTCAAACTCTTGTTACAGTTTTTATAATTTTGTTATAAACAATTAGGAAATTTAAGTATTTACTATTTTCAGCATAACTTTGTGCATATATTTTTTAATTTTCCTAGTTCACAGTTGACAAACTTCTATTGAGTTCTATGTTCTACTAAAAACAAAATACAAATTCAGCCGTTTTTTGCAAAATTAAGAGATTTTGTTTTCAGCGCATTTTTCGAAATTTATCCAATTCATTGTGCTAAAAAAAAGAGCTGCTTAACGAATTCATTCTTTCTATTGGAATGCTTGAAGGTAACTTCCTTTCAGAATGCTTGATTTTTGGACGAAAGAACGGAATTTTTATCTCAATCCAAAGGAGAGATATCGTCTGGAATGATACACACACACGAACTCGAAGAAATGACCCATCACTCAATTTTTTAGGTGCGCACAAACGGGCGCAATTCCGATTTAAAAGTGCGCGATTCCGCTTCAAATGTGCAAAATTGTGAAATACTGAATTTTTGAAGGTATACAATTGCCACAAGTATCATGTATTACTATGGGGAATTTTTTCATGTGGAACCATGTAATGATGTTCATTTATTGAACTTCGGATTTACTGAATTTGGACACCATCCTGGAAAAACACCCGAAAAAGTCCAGTCATGCAGCATGACCCCATGAGCGAATTTTTGAAGAAATCTTCGACATTTCAGTCGCTATTGATCGTGTAGAGAAATTTTAGTTTATGATTTTGATAGACAAACATGGAATGAAATTTTAAACAAGCACCTACTACCTACGTTTTAAACAGCATGGTTCTAGGATTGGTTATACAGGGATACTTCCATAAGAGTAGTTCAATCTGAATTTTGACAATGTTTCATGCAAATATTACCGATTTTTACAACTAGCGAACGGCATTATTTCGATTTTTGACTGATTTTTCAACTTTGAAATTTTTGAAAACTTGATACATATTCTTATAGGAAATTTTACGCTGATTCCGAATATACATGTTAGTATGCTGAAAAAATTATTTCGCACAACAAATCGCAAAAAACAGGCTATTTTGAAATTTTTGACTACATTTTTGAAAATTTCAACCCGAAGATGTAATCCGATCATGCTGGCCAACGAACTTGAACTTTCGTTTTGTGCCCTTAACATTTTAAAATTTGTTTGAAGTTTCTAGCACAATTCTACGGTCAGTTATCGTCTGGAATGACACATACATACATACATACATACATATATACATACATACATAAAAAAATGCGTTAAACTTCAGAATATGATTCAGAATAGCCTGAAACGGATTTCTGCATAAAATGTTTTCAAAAATTCACATTCTACAAATTTTGAGGCGAGAGCAATAGCTTAATTTTCTTCAAAAATTCGCTAAAACCAACATTTTAGTATGCTTTGTGCTGTGTAGAAATGAATGAAGAAAAGTGTAATTCTGGTCGATTTTCGGTGTTTTCCCAAGTTGATGCTGCGAATATCAATAAATGAACATCATTACGTGGTTCAGCATGAAAAAATACCCCAAAACCATGTATAACACGTGACAATTAAATATCTTCAAAAACTCAGTATTTCACAATTTTTGCACTTTTAGAGTGGAATTGCGCACCAATTGCACCCGTTTGTGCACACTCAAAAAATCGAGTGATGTGCGACATTTCTTCATGAAATTTTACGTACAATTCGAATCTGCAAAGAAAAACGGGGGTTTCCATTAAACTAAAAAAATAATAATGTCAATGGCGGACGTTTGCGCAATCACGCAATGCGCGATTTTGTCATTTTTAAAATCTACTAGGGAAATTGTGAAGAATTGCATTTGTCCGAATTTTTTACTCCGACAACGGGAGCCTATTTCGTGGACCACCATGTTTATAAATACGAAAAAGCGAAAACTTCAGGGTTGGGTTCAAAATGCCTCGAAACGTGTTTCCATGAAGAAGATGTTGGAAACTTCTAATTTTAAATTTTTATAACCCGTGTAATAGCTGTATTTTTAACAAAAATTCGCAAAGAGATCTCCAGAATTTTCTAAGAGGAACCACCATAAATCTGTGGCGTACAGCTGGGTACACGAAACTCGAATTTGCAAGACTTACATTTGAGAGGCACCTCCAGCGTCCAGCTCCGAATGGTGGCGGACATAATCCGGGCGGGGAAACTAAACTCGCGAAACGCGCATAAAAATCCGGAGCGACACTGAAAACAACCAGCGAAGTAAAGAGAACGTGCTCTGCCGTTATCTGTCAGCCACTAAATCAGAGCTCAGGACAAACAAAAGATAGAAGGAGTCAAGGCCGGGAAGGCGTGTAAGCGTGGCGGAATTGCGATGGGTCTGAGCTGAAAGTTGCTTGATAGCTAAATTGCCGTTAGGACATCAAATAGATGAATGATGATCCACGCACAACATTTAAGGTGTCAAAGTACCAGGATCAGGATCAAAAATGTGGTGATGTTTATCGCACAACTTTGGATTGATGGTAGATTCCGTATCAGTTTTTAGTAAGTATTTTTATCATTACATACAAAACTCAAAGTTAGTTTCTAAGTTTGTTTCTATGTAAGTTTCCATGTTCCCAATAGACGGCTAAGCAGCAGGACCGATTCTGACGGGAGCGGTGGTAAAATGATCAGCGAGTTCTGGAGCACAACATAGGCTATGTCTGAACTTCCAAAACATCCGTCTACTTCATGAACGGCTATCCAAGAAGAGAAGCTCAGGAAGGATACGTGGGGTTTTCAATTAGCTCTTTGGCTGTTCTCACCGAAGCGGCATCGTCTTCTAGCTCTTCCACTACATCTTTAAACCCTTCGAAATGCATTTAAAGTAGTAGGAGGCGGCTGTCAACCAAGTGCCCCACCGAGTGATTACAGGCTCTGGAGGCAGTGCCAAGCCTGGAAAAATTCTACCCACTCGGGTGCCTTCAAGAATATTTTTTTCCCCACGGATGTAAATTTGTTGACGAGAGGGTGCTCTTCCCGTATGGCCTCAGCAACTCGATGGCATCCTCTCACATTGGAGACCTTAATCCTCGGAAGGGAATTCCCAGTCGTTGACTTGTGAGCTTCCCCACATGAAAAAGCCCTTGTTAGCTTGCCTTTTTTGGAAAGAAATACTTAAAACACCAACTTTTTGCAAATTTTCCCAGGAATTTTTATTTTTTTTTCACAAATTTTCAAGAAAATCAGGCAAAAAATGGCACAAACGTGGCATTTTCCCAGAAATTGGGAAAAAATAGCTTTTTACACAAAAATTGGCCAAACATGGCACTTAAGGATGGCGCCATGGCAAAATGGCACTTGAAGGGCTCTGCTAATCAGCTAAGTGAGCTAAATTCTCTCCTGTTCACTCTAGGAAGTTGATACTTGATAGGGAAACTCTCTGGGTCATTAAGAGACGATGAAATTATTGGCTCGTTCCTAATCAGCTGTGAGCTAAATTCTCCCCCGTTCATTCTAGGAAGTTGAAATTAGATAAGGAGACTTTCTGGGACACTAAGAGACAATTGAAATGATTGGTCTTTCCTGATCAGCTGATGAGTGAGCTACATTCTCTACAATATTTCGTGCGAAGCACGGGTTCCTGCTAGCTGCATATAAATAAAAGTTTAGTAGAAGTGAAATTTCGGCTTGGCGCATTTGACCACCATGCTTTTATTTCGGTACTGGCGTAAAAGGGTTGTTAGTTTTGGTAAACTGGCGCATTCTTCATACAGCCCGAGATGTTGAGGAATCAAAGTAGACAATGCCACCTGAGATCTGACACAGGTAGCCGGCAGCTATCTAACAATATTGTGTAACTCAATATTAAATGAAAAGATTGATACCTATCATTTCACGGGACAAGGTAAGGCAAGCCAACCTCAACCGTCACAGCTTTAGGAACAACAGTTCAACAGCAGTAGAAGAGAAGTAAGTGTCAAAACTTAGGTACTAAAACTATGAATTTAATTGTCTTAGATTATAATCGTTTCTCTGACGAACCATAAAATATCTGCTGCGAATTGAAATTTTTACGTAGTACACTTAACCAAAACGTACTGGTGAAACAATCTTCAAAACTTACTCCATCAACCGCTTTTACAGCGGCTGATTGTCATTCAACCAAGAAATAATTCGATAGGTGAATAGCTATGCTATCAATGAGAGAATAATGCACGATTTGCAAGCATTTTCAAATCTTAGGAGCGGTACATTGTCAGTGGAGGTTAGCACGGACTTCGGCCGTACGCACGTCCACTTTATAAAATGGTAGGTCAATCAAATTGCAACATGGAACATGTTTTTTTGCCATCATAACCCGGCCAAAAATGAGACAAAATTACCGTTACGTGACATTAAGTGCGTTACGCTCCTATTTCGTGATGATTATCATTTACAACAAAATCGTTGCTACGGAACTGTACCTTAAGCATTTATCATCGTACGAAAATAGTTCGCCAGTCGTTGGAAAGCTCTCAATTTACCTAACAGTATTACGTTAACCGCGGCGCGTGCGTGGCCAAAAATCTGAGGTATAAGCTTGGTTGTCTAAATAATTGATACATACAGGTGATTCTTCTGTAAATGTTGTAAACATGATTGCAACCACTATTAGACTGAAACTAGAAAGCTATAACTAGAACTAGAACTATTAGACTAGAAACTTGGAAGTTGAAATGTGATAGGGAGACTCTCTGGGACATTAAAAGACGATTGAAATGATAGGCTCTTTCCTAATCAGCTAGTGACTCAATTCCCTCCTGTTCTCCCAAGGAACATGTTCCATGTTCTATTAAAATTTAGTACTTAGGACTGAACTTGTTTTTCCGTAACAAAATGATGTTAGATCACAAAAATGTAACGCAACAACCGATAAACAAAATTGGGGCTGCTAGCTAGAAACGAGGTAGTTTTGATGAAATCAAGTTGTGAGGAGATAGTGTAAATAAGATTCACTTATAAAATGGCGAACTAATCACGAAGCACATAAGACATAATCCAGTGCTCCATTTCTAGAAATAGGGGAGCCGGAACTGTCTTCCTTTGCAATTAAGAAAAACCCAGACATGCATCGAACTTTCCACGTCAAATGTGGATGGGGTTGGTTCACGCGTAAAGAACTTTCGACAATAAATTCAACGACACGAAAACAATTTTGGTGGGTTGAGCCGAGTAGTTTTTATTCGTTAAGATAGATATTCGAAATTTATACGCAAAACTCCTCAACTGCAGCAATGTTCGGAAATAGTTCAAACGTAACTAAGGTTTCATTGAGGGGATGCTTGGTTGAAAAATTAATTAGGCAAAAGTTGAAACTAGGTTGCTTGATTGCTGAAATATGAATTGAAAGATTTTTGTGACTGCTAGGTAAAAAAAGTTCATGTCATGCTGCATGATCGTATGGGCGAATTGACGTAAATTATCGTATTGAATAATGTTAAATTGTTTTGAAATTTGAGCTTCAAGTGTGCAAGGAAATCGTTAACTATTATTTTCATGGCAAAAAACCTATTCTAAATAATAAGTTCGTATTCAAATAGAGGATTTCAATTTGTAGGTTTTTTGCAGTTTTTACCAATTTTTTAGCAAATTTTGATGACTTTTAAGTACATTTTCAGCATAATTTTGTACATAAATTTTTGAATGTTCTATTTTATGGTCAATAAACTTTATTTGAGCAATATTTTGCCAAAAAATATAAATTTATCGATTTTTAGCCGTTTTTAGCCATTTTTTGAGATTTGTTTAGTACATCATTGAAATGTTACCAATTCAAAATGTGCTCAAAAAGTGCTGGGCAACGAGCTCATCCTTTCGTTTAGAAAGCTTGATTTTTTGGCGCAAGAACGGAATTTTTAACTCGATCCTAAGGAGAGTTATCGTCTGGCTGGAATGACACATAAATAAATAAATAAATACATTTTCCGGTATATAATACACATATAAATTCATATATATATATATATATATATATATATATATATATATACTCTCGGAGATTCGTTTCGGAATGCCTTAAAACGGATTTATATGAAGACAATTTTAAAAAATTTTCATTTTAAAATTTTCCGAGCTTCATTTTCTACGAAAATTTGCTAATTAATGACAAGGTACGATTGAGAAAAATGAGCCGGTAAATGATCCGTACAAATGGGTCCGTGCAACGCACGGGACTCGCTGGTTTTCAATATTTTATCTTGGAGTACCTACTAAGAATAACATTCCGAATAGTAAAACCTCTTCTACGAAAATTCCCCAGAAGGAGATGGGAAAAAAGAGTGTGTTTCCATAATGGTGGGAATAATTTATACCACGGAGCCGCACGTTGGATTTACACGGGATTCACACGTTGATGACTAAAGATGAGTTGAAGGGGGTGAACTTACGCGAGGCTGATGTTGATGTCAAGAGGTCGGACGGAGGGTCACTGAGGCAGGAAGCGTTCACTGACCGCCACCGGCTCACTGCCTCCTCACCCGGGAGATTGTGTTCAATCAATAGATAAAAGCCATTTTATCACGTCACCAGGCCTCCCGAGAGTAGGACAGGAATCTTCCAACAGCTCAACGCATACCGATCTGAATTAACAGAGTTCAACTTTCCGCTTTGTGCCATTTCAAATGAGGATGCGAAGCGTGGCGGCAGAAAATTGTATTTACTTTTCGGCGCCACGAAGAAACATTCCAGACGAGACAACTCTCCTTAAGATAGAGACAAAGTTTTCTGAGAAATCAGTAAACTGATGTTGTGTATCTACACTACATGCAGACACATCGGTACATGGATATTTCTTTTTTTCCCCTGCGAAATATGTGCTTTGTGTCTTTAGTTGAAAATGTCTCAATTAAAATCGCTCAGTCAGCTGATCAGAAAAGACCAATCATTTCAATCGTCTCTTAGTGTCCCAGAGAGTCTCCATATCAAATCTCAACTTTCTAGGGGGAACAGAACAGAATTTAGCTCACTCAGCTGATTAGGAATGAACCTATCATTTAGATCGTCTCTTAATGTCCCAGGTAGTCTACCTATCAAATTTCAACTTCCTATTGGTAACAGGAGAGAATTTAGCTCACTTAGCTGATTAGGAAAGAGCCAATAATTTCAATCGTCTCTTAATGTCCCAGGGAGTCACCCTAATAAATCTCAACTTCCTAGGATGAACAGAACAGAATTCAGCTCACTCATCTGATTAGGAATGGACCTATTCATTTCAACCGTCTCTTAATATCCCACGGAGTCAAGTCTATCCCTATCAAGTCTCAACTTCCGAGGGTGAACAGAACAAAATTTGGCTCACTCAGTTGATTAGGAATAAACCAATCAGTTAGATCGTCTATTAATGTCACAGGGATTCATACACTAGCATTATGATCATAACTTATCATACCTAGCATACAACTATATCTAAACTATCTGATCATAATGCTAGATCCTTTCAAGCCATTGGACGAAATTATAACTTCTGAGACTGAAATTATAACTTCTGCAACAACATGACAAAATACACCTCGTATGGATCTGTCCCCCTGTACCTTATAGATAACAAATAACACAAAATTACCTCTGTATCTACCATTATTTTTAAAAAACCATATGTTCATATTGTAGCACCTGATGAGGCCTATTGAAAGGCGAAACTAGTTGTGAAGTGAATAAATACATAAAAAGGAAGAAGCCGTGATCCTTCCACCCTCACACCAGTATTCAGTACGAAGTAATGGCTACCTGCACAAATACCTATAGTCACAGGGAGTTCTCTATCAAATTTCAAGTTCTTAGGATCAATAGGAGATAATTTAACCCACTCAGCTGATTAGGAAAGACTCAATCATTTCAATCGTCTCTTAATATCCCAGGGAGTCTCCCTATCAAATCTCAACTTCCTAGGATGAACAGAACAGAATTCAGCTCACTCAGCTGATTATGAAAGAGCCAATCATATTAATATGTCTATTAATACCCCAGGGAGTCTCCCTATCAAATCTCAACTTCCTAAGATGAACAGAACAGAATTCAGCTGATTAGGAATGGACCTATCATTTCAACCGTCTCTTAATATCCCAGAATATCCCAGGGTATCTCCCTATCAAGTCTCAACATCCGAGGGTGAACAGAACAAAATTTGGCTCACTCAGCTGATTAAGAATACACCTATCATTTAGATCACCTATTAATGTCACAGGGATTCTCCCTATCAAATTTCAACTTCTTAGGATCAATAGGAGATAATTTAACCCACTCAGCTGATTAGGAAAGACCCAATCATTTCAATCATCTCTTAATATCCCAGGGAGTCTCCCTGTCAAATCTCAACTTCCTAGGATGAACAAGAGTTAATTTAGCTCACTCAGCTGATAAGGAATGAACCTATCATTTAGATCGTCTCTTAATGTCCCAGGGAGTCTCCCTATCAAATCTCAACTTCCTAGGATGAGCAGGAGAGAATTTAGCTTACTTAGCTGATTGGGAAAGAGCCAATCATTTTAATATGTCTCCTAATATCTCAGGGAGTCTCCCTATCAAATCTCAACTTCCTAGGATGAACAGAACAGAATTCGGCTCACTCAGCTGATTAGGAAAGAGCCAATCATTTCCACAGGCTCTTAATATCCCAGGGAGTCTCTCTATCAAATCTCAACTTCCTAGGATGAGCAGGAGAGACTTTAGCTTACTTAGCTGATTAGGAAAGAGCCAATCATTTTAATATGTCTCTTGATATCCCAGGGAGTCTCCCTATCAAATCTAAACTTCCTAGGATGGACAGAACAGAATTCAGCTCACTCAGCTGATTAGGAATGGACCTATAATTTCAACCGTCTCTTAATATCCCAGAATATATCAGGGAGTCTCCCTATCAAGTCTCAACATCCGAGGGTGAACAGAACAAAATTTGGCTCACTCAGCTGATTAAGAATACACCTATCATTTAGATCACCTATTAATGTCACAGGGAGTCTCCCTATCAAATATCAACTTCCTAGGATGAGCAAGAGTTAATTTAGCTCACTCAGCTGATTAGGAATGAACCTATCATTTAGATCGTCTCTTAATGTCCCAGGGAGTTTCCCTATCAAATCTCAACTTCCTAGGATGAGCAGGAGAGAATTTAGCTTACTTAGCTGATTGGGAAAGAGCCAATCATTTTAATATGTCTCCTAATATCTCAGGGAGTCTCCCTATCAAATCTCAACTTCCTAGGATGAACAGAACAGAATTCAGCTCACTCAGCTGATTAGGAATGGACCTATCATTTCAACCGTCTCTTTATATCCCAGGGAGTCTCCCTATCAAGTCTCAACTTCCGAGGGTGAACAGAACAAAATTTGGCTCACTCGGCTGATTAAGAATAAATCTATCATTCAGATCGTCTCTTAATGTCACAGGGAGTCTCTGTATCAAATCTCAACTTCCTAGGATGAACAGAACAGAATTCAGCTCACTCAGCTGATTAGGAATGGACCTATAATTTCAACCGTCTCTTAATATCCCTCAGAGTCTCCTTATCAAGTCTCAACTTCCGTGGGTGAACAGAAAAAAATTTAGCTCACTTAGCTGATTAGGGACGAGCCAATAATTGCATCGTCTCTTAAAGACCCAGAGAGTCTCCCTATCAAGTCTCAACTTCCGTAGGTGAACAGAACAAAATTTGGCTCACTTGGCTGATTAGGAATGAACCTATCATTTAGATAGTCTCTCAATGTCACAGGGAGTCTCCCTATCAAATATCAACTTCCTAGGATTTAGCTCACTTAGCTGTTTAGGAACGAGCCAATAATTGCATCGTCTCTTAAAGACCCAGAGAGTCTCCCTATCAAGTCTCAACTTCCGTGGGTGAACAGAAAAAAATTTGGCTCACTTGGCTGATTAGGAATGAACCTATCATTTAGATAGTCTCTCAATGTCACAGGGAGTCTCCCTATCAAATATCAACTTCCTAGGATGAGCAAGAGAGAATTTAGCTCACTTAGCTGATTAGGAAAGAGCCAATCATTTCAATATGTCTCTTAATGTCCCAGGGAGTCTCCCAATCAAATCTCAACTTCCTAGGATGGACAGTACAGAATTCAGCTAACTCAGCTGATTTTGAATGATCATATCATTTAGATCGTCTCTTAATGTCACAGGGAGTCTCCCTATCAAATCTCAACTTCCTAGGATGAGCAAGAGAGAATTTAGCTCACTTAGCTGATTAGGAAAGAGCCAATCATTTCAATATGTCTCTTAATATCCCAGGGAGTCTCCCTATCAAATCTCAACTTCCTAGGATGGACAGAACATAATTCAGCTCACTCAGCTGTTTTGAATGGACCTTTCATTTAGATCGTCTCTTATTGTCTCAGGGGGTCTCCCTATCAAATTAAAATCTTTAAATAGCCATGCAATTTGGGAACTTCCCAATAAAATTTCTAATGATTTCTGATTTTATGCTTGCAGTATAGTTACCAAATTCGTTTATCGGTATAGCGTTACAATTTTTGATCTGAAAATAGGAATGATTTAAAAAAACAAATGACGCCTAGCCCATAGACATATCCATGTCAAAATGAATCCTCGTAAACAGGACCGCTTGGAATAGCGGCTTCCCTGGTTACATGTGTTTGTTTGTCAATTTAGGTCTTTTATACGACCGCAAAACTCAAATTTTTATATTCCACGACCAACATTTTTTTTGTACCATTCCACCAAAACCTAATGTCTCTTGGTGCGCTGAATCCAAAGCTACAGCCATGCAGCATGATCGTATTAGCGAATTGTCGTAAATTATCATATAATCTACTATATAATGTTAAATTGTTTCAAAATTCAGGGCTTTAAGCAAAAAGGAATTGTTAACTATTAATTTTATGGCAAAAAAAAAACTCGTTCTAAATAAAATTTGGCAATTTAAAAAACTTTTTTTTGCAGTTTTTATTTATTTTATACCAATATTAATGAAATGTTAGTACATTTTTCAGCATAAATTTCTGCATAAATTTTTCATTGTTCTAGTTCAACGTTAATGTAGGTTTTTGACTAAAATTCTGCTCAAAATTTTAATTAAGCGATTTTTGATCGTCTTAAGAAATTTTTAGTGATTTTCTCCGAAATTTTCTATGACATTTTTCGAAATTTGACCAATTTAATGTTCAAAAAAAAAATTATTTCGCACAACAAATCGCCAAAAACAGGGTATTTTGAAATTTTTGACTACATTTTTGGAAATTTCAACTCGAAGATGTAATCCGATCATGCTGGCCAACGAACTTGAACTTTCGTTTTGTGTCCTTAATATTTTAAAATTCGTTTGAAGTTTCTAGCACAATTCTACGGACAGTTGTCGTCTGGAATGACACATGTACATACATACATATATATATATATATATATATATATATATATATATATACATAAATACATACATACATACATTAAAAAATTAGTTAAACTTCAGAATATGATTCAGAATAGCCTGAAACGGATTTCTGCATAAAATGTTTTCAAAAATTCACATTCTACAAATATTGAGGCGAGAGCAATAGCTTAATTTTCTTCAAAAATTCTCTAAAAACTAGGTATGATATTCCCGATTGCGGTCTAGCTACTTAAATGAGATATCTACAGTATAATATGGAAGTTAGTGACAAAACGTTGTCTGTTTCCACGAAAAATAAAGTTACAATGTTAAATCGATTTCGACGTTAGGCCATCATCAGTAACAAACTAACTGAACTCAGTTATTATTCAGTTACAGTACTGTTCAGTTATTGTTGTTACTGATGATGGCATAACCGTCGAAATCGATCTAACATTGTAACTCTTCATTTTTCGTGGAAAAAGACAACGTTTTATCACTAACTTCCGTTTTGAAATGGGTTTCCACAATTTTGTCGCGAGTAATTTAGTTCGTATAACATCGTTCGACAGAAGAATATGAACTTGAAATGGGTAATTAAATGTTAATAATAATGAATTGTTATTATTATAAAATCCGCAAATATTAAAATGATGCCTTCACCACCCAGAGTTCTTCTAACTGGCGATTTTATGTTCCAGAAATATATTTGAACTCACTTGACAACCTTGGAATTCCGTGATAAGCTACTTATCGCAGAAAAACGCTATAAACTCGCTCATATCGCGAATTCCTCGCTTCGATTGCATATATCTACACACATTAATCTATCTACTCATTAGTTTTTTGCTACTTAATTAATATTCTGTCCTCGGATTGCGTTCCAAGAGGATTAAACGGTTTCTGGTGTTCTCGGAACGCCTCTACATTTTTTCGCGGGTTGTTAACGAGTCCTTAGGCCACCTCGTGAATATTCACCGGTTCTTGTTTGTTCTGGAAATTATTGCTCGCGGTTGGCCATTTTAGGAGATCTCTTTCTGTAGCGAGGAATATCGTTGGCTCGTTTAACACGATCGTTTCCAAAGGTGTTTGAATCGATTTGCTCGACTGATCGACACGCACTTTTCGACTTTACTCCATATTCTGCCTCAAGTCGTACTTACAAATTAAAATTATCTAAATTGGTGCCTGCTAGTGCGATATTGGTTGTTCCCAACGATACCGATGTGGGGGAGAACGAGTTTTTATTTGGACTACGTACTAATTATTATATTTAATAAACGTCCGAAAACTAAAGAGATTCATTCATTTAAGCATTAAGAATAAATAACCTGAAAAATAATTGAGAAAAAAAAAATATATATATCAGGCCAACATAAAATAAAATAATAACAACAACCACTACTACTTAATTGAGTCCATAGATAGGCAACTTACTCAAGGATCTTTCACGGTGTCAAAATATAGGACACGGTCATGGATTTAGAAGTCAATTGTCATAACTAAAAAATAACAAGATACAACAATATAACAACAACATCCAGCCTGCTCAATTAAAATCATGTGAACAACTATCATGGAAACATTTATATACATACCAAAAACAAGAAATGGTTGCAGTTGAGGCTGACAAGGGTTGGCACATGAACAGGACTCAAAAAACTAGAGGCTAAAATTGTAAAAAAAAATTTAAAAACTTTGAAAAAAACACACTGCTGGCAAGCATTCAGAACTAAACTAAGGACTCAATTAAGTAGTAGTGGTTGTTGTTATTATTTTATTTTATGTTGGCCTGATATATATATTTTCTTTGAGTTCGTTCTGGGCTATTGTTATTGTTTTATTATTGTTTCTGTGCTGAGTCCGAAAGTTTTTTATTCTGAGTGTTATAGGCTCTGAGGATGGTTTTATACTGGGTGATTCCCTCGCAGATGCAAAAAAAAAAAAAAAAAACCAAAAATATTCACTACTACAAACAAAAACGCTTGCATACGAGTCTGCAACACATTGGGACATTTCATGTCTTTAGTTGCAGACTCGTATGTGTTGCAGACTCGTATGTGTTGCAGACTCGTATGCAAGCTCTAAGAGCCACTCAGCTGATCCGGATTGGGCATCGTCTAGTAAATTTTCTAAAGAGGCTACATACAAAATTACAGCTTCAAACAAAATTACAGCTCAATGAAATCATCAGAAATTAGCAAGCGGTTGCTATCATGTTCACAATATCAATTATTGAGAATGATCACCTGTGTGTAAACAATTATTCAAATAACCATGCTCATAACTCAGCTTGTTTGCCACGCACTTTGCAGTAGTTAACATAATATGGTTGGATAAATCGAGAGCTTTCGAACGAATGGTCAACGAATTTTGTGGGATGAAAAACGACGAAGTACCATTTCCCTAGCAACGACTCGGTTGTAAGCGGAAATTATCAGAAATTGAGCATATTTCGTTACGTAACGTAACGTGACATAACGAAAATTTGGTTGTGTGCCATAGCAAAGACATGAAATGTCAAAACTGGATTCTAGAGCCACTCAGCTGATCTGGGATCGGTCAGTTGTGTTCAAAAGTCCCTCAAGGGCCCACATACCAAATCTCAGAATCGTGGGATCATTAGGGAAAAAACTGGATTCTAGAGCCACTCAGCTGATCTGGGATCGGTCAGTTGTGTTCAGAAGTCCCTCAAGGGCCCACATACCAAATCTCAGAATCGTGGGATCATTAGGGGAAAAAACTGGATTCTAGAGCCACTCAGCTGATCTGGGATCGGTCAGTTGTGTTCAGAAGTCCCTCAAGGGCCCACATACCAAATCTCAGAACCGTGGGATCATTAGGGAAAAAATTGGATTCTAGAGCCACTCAGCTGATCTGGGATCGGTCAGTTGTGTTCAAAAGTCCCTCAAGGGCCCACATACCAAATCTCAGAACCGTGGGATCATTAGGGAAAAAATTGGATTCTAGAGCCACTCAGCTGATCTGGGATCGGTCAGTTGTGTTCAGAAGTCCCTCAAGGGCCCACATACCAAATCTCAGAATCGTGGGATCATTAGGGAAAAAACTGGATCCTAGAGCCACTCAGCTGATCTGGGATCGGTCAGTTGTGTTCAAAAGTCCCTCAAGGGCCCACATACCAAATCTCAGAATCGTGGGATCATTAGGGAAAAAACTGGATTCTAGAGCCACTCAGATGATCTGGGATCGGTCAGTTGTGTTCAAAAGTCCCTCAAGGGCCCACATACCAAATCTCAGAATCGTGGGATCATTAGGGAAAAAACTGGATTCTAGAGCCACTCAGCTGATCTGGGATCGGTCAGTTGTGTTCAAAAGTCCCTCAAGGGCCCACATACCAAATCTCAGAATCGTGGGATCATTAAAGAAAAAACTGGATTCTAGAGCCACTCAGCTGATCTGGGATCGGTCAGTTGTGTTCAGAAGTCCCTCAAGGGCCCACATACCAAATCTCAGAATCGTGGGATCATTAAAGAAAAAACTGGATTCTAGAGCCACTCAGCTGATCTGGGATCGGTCAGTTGTGTTCAGAAGTCCCTCAAGGGCCCACATACCAAATCTCAGAACCGTGGGATCATTAGGGAAAAAACTGGATTCTAGAGCCACTCAGCTGATCTGGGATCGGTCAGTTGTGTTCAGAAGTCCCTCAAGGGCCCACATACCAAATCTCAGAATCGTGGGATCATTAGGGAAAAAACTGGATCCTAGAGCCACTCAGCAGATCTGGGATCGGTCAGTTGTGTTCAAAAGTCCCTCACGGGCCCACATACCAAATCTCAGAATCGTGGGATCATTAGGGAAAAAACTGGATTCTAGAGCCACTCAGCTGATCTGGGATCAGTCAGTTGTGTTCAGAAGTCCCTCAAGGGCCCACATACCAAATCTCAGAACCGTGGGATCATTAGGGAAAAAACTGGATTCTAGAGCCACTCAGCTGATCTGGGATCGGTCAGTTGTGTTCAGAAGTCCCTCAAGGGCCAACATACCAAATCTCAGAATCGTGGGATCATTAGGGGAAAAAACTGGATTCTAGAGCCACTCAGCTGATCTGGGATCGGTCAGTTGTGTTCAGAAGTCCCTCAAGGGCCCACATACCAAATCTCAGAATCGTGGGATCATTAAAGAAAAAACTGGATTCTAGAGCCACTCAGCTGATCTGGGATCGGTCAGTTGTGTTCAGAAGTCCCTCAAGGGCCCACATACCAAATCTCAGAACCGTGGGATCATTAGGGAAAAAACTGGATTCTAGAGCCACTCAGCTGATCTGGGATCGGTCAGTTGTGTTCAGAAGTCCCTCAAGGGCCCACATACCAAATCTCAGAATCGTGGGATCATTAGGGAAAAAACTGGATCCTAGCGCCACTCAGCAGATCTGGGATCGGTCAGTTGTGTTCAAAAGTCCCTCACGGGCCCACATACCAAATCTCAGAATCGTGGGATCATTAGGGAAAAAACTGGATTCTAGAGCCACTCAGCTGATCTGGGATCGGTCAGTTGTGTTCAGAAGTCCCTCAAGGGCCCACATACCAAATCTCAGAATCGTGGGATCATTAGGGAATCTCCGCGTAACGCTCTCCGCGTTTCGCTCCCCGCGTGACGCTCCCCGCGTGACGCTCCCCCGCGTGACGCTTTTTCATTTATGTGCCATAGTAAAGACATAAAATGTTAAAAATCATATAGCCAAATTTCAGCTATAATCATATAGGTACCTACCTACCTCACTTCTACGAATCATAATAATCATTGAGCATATTTCGTTACGTAACATAACGAAAATTTGGTTGTGTGCCATAGCAAAGACATGAAATGTCAAAAATGCTAGCCAATAAACTTATCCTTTCGTTTGGAATGCTTGATTTTTCGGCGCAAGAATAGAATATTTACCTCAGTCATCGTCCGGAAGGATATACATATGAAAAAGCGTTAAACTATACGATTCGGCTCAGAATGTCTCAAAACGGATTTCAATGAAGAAAAGTTTCAAAAATTTTGATTTTAAAATTTTTGGAGCCATTGCAATAGTTTCATTTTCTACGAAAATTCGCTAAAATGACACCTATTTTGCACCATCACCTACCATTCACCTACAAAATGCATTTCGTATACTTATAGCCGTAATAGACCTAATTTTTAAAATTTTCCCCAACTATGGATCACACCTAGCAAGGCATCACATGTTCTGGTGACACAAAAACTTCCCCAGTGTCAACCACAACTGATCAAAGTGAGCCATTCGTGTCATTACATTTCAAGGATTTACGGAACTAAATTTACACAGAAATTCGAGATCAACTTATTCATCCTAATGCAATGCCTTCACATCGTGCGATAATATTCTAGATATCTAGATAATGGACGTCACGGACACCAAATTGAATTATTGAATACGGACCAATGATGACCCCATATAAACCAATTTATCATCTACCAATTGATAAAGTTGATACATTAAAATGCTGCCTAATTAAGGCTTTCCTCACAGCATTTGAATTTTATTTTCTACACACAAATTAAAGATATCTCGTTTTTGGAAAGTTCTCCATTAAAATGATAATTTGGAGACATGAAAAACAATTACACGTACCGTTTATTATGACTTAACATACTTTACTTCCATCATCTGAACGAATTGACAAACACAGTTCACTCACCTGCAACAAAATAAAGGTTACATTATTATTATTGAATTAACTCATAAAAATAAAATTATTTGATAAGGTGGGCATTTGAAACGTTAAATAAATGTATAGAGTTAAATATTAAAACTTTATTTATGATTATTATGATTAATAAAACGTTCAGGACTTTGCATGCGAACATGAGAACACCAACAACAAATAACAATAAACAACATTTTTCCTTTCAGTGGGTGCCTACACCGTCTATGGTAATATTGTAGAATGATTGGTACAATCATTGGTACAACCATTCCGTACAATAATTGGTAAAATGATTGGTGTTGGGGTATTATAAGGTTCATTACTGGAGAATGTGAAGCATGACACGGTAGCTAATTACTGCTAATGGCTAACTAAGCCAAGCCTACCGTTACCTAATGAGGCTTACAAATTGGTACGAAAAAAGTTCCAGCCATGCGGCATGATCGTATGAGCGAATTTTTACAGATTATAGTATTATATTATGTTACATCGTTTTGAAATTTGAACACTTTGATGGCGAAAAACCACCGAAAATATGGCAAATAAACTTGTAATAAATAGTATTCTACGATTAAAATATTTCCGGGAGAACAGAAAAGAGCAATTGAGAGATCAGTCGTTCATCTTTCTGGATCCAAAACATCGGGATGGCTCTCTGTGCTACCTCTTAACCCTTTGACTACCAATTTTTTTTAATAAAAAAAATTAGTGTTTTTAATTAGTATCCATTAGGTATGACCAATGAATGGTAATTATTCAATATCCTGAGAATAGGATGAGGAGGGGAGGTAATTAGGGGGTGGGACCTATTGTCCCACTGGTGTGATCAGATGGGATCTATTATCCCACTGGTATGATCAAGTGGGACCAAATTTCCCATTGGTACAGTAAAAAATATACAGTTTCGCTAACATTCTGTAAAATACTTTATTATCGTATTCAAACAATACAAATGATATGTAAAAAAATCATTTAGAACTCAAATCATATTTTGTAAAAATCACAGCAAACCCCGTACGATAGAAATTATATTATTATGTAAAAATTATAATCCAAATAATGTATGTATATCTACTGTAAAAATCACACAGAAGCGTAAAATCATGAAAACATTATTCAACCCAGGTAGACATAGTGATTAGGTAAAAAAAGTATATGCATAATGATAAAATAAAACATAATGATTACGTAAAAAAAAAGTCCAGTCATGCAGCATGACCCCATGAGCGAATTTTTGAAGAGTAAACTCATTAGTTGTGATTACTTTTTTTTTTTTTTTTTTTTAATAACAAGCACCTACTAAGTACCTACGTTTTAAACAGCATGGTTCTAGGATTGGTTATACAGGAATACTTCCATAAGAGTAGTTCAATCTGAATTTGGACAATGTTTCATGCAAATATTACCGATTTTTACAACTAGCGAACGGCATTATTTCGATTTTTGACTGATTTTTCAACTTTGAAATTTTTGAAAACTTGATACATATTCTTATAGGAAATTTTACGCTGATTCCGAATATACCACATGTTAGTATGCTGAAAAATTATTTCGCACGACAAATCGCAAAAAACAGGCTATTTTGAAATTTTTGACTACATTTTTGAAAATTTCAACCCGAAGATGTAATCCGATCATGCTGGCCAACGAACTTGAACTTTCGTTTGGTGTCCTTAACATTTTAAAATTTGTTTGAAGTTTCTAGCACAATTCTACGGACAGTTATCGTCTGGAATGACACATACATATATACATACATATATACATACATACATACATATATACATACATACATACATACATACATAAAAAAATGCGTTAAACTTCAGAATATGATTCAGAATAGCCTGAAACGGATTTCTGCATAATTTTTTTTCAAAAATTCACATTCTACAAATTTTGAGGCGAGAGCAATAGCTTAATTTTCTTCAAAAATTCGCTAAAAGTATAGGTATGCAAAACTATATGAAGTCAGTCATGAAAAGTTATAAAATCAAGTAAGATAATCAAAAGTGAATGCAAAACAAAATCAAGAAAACATTATCAAGTCAGATAAACATAATTTTTAGGTTAAAAAAAGTACTTGCAAAATCAGGTAGAACCTCATGAGTGATGGTAGTGGGTGAAGCACTTATTGCAAAGAGGAACTTTGCACATAATACATGTAATTTTCGTTCTTTTTTCTATTCTACTCTGGGCACACTTGATGCATCTTCTGCTGGACGAACCATCAACTGGCATGTGATCTCCGACATCGAGCATCACACTTCAACTTCAAATAGAATAAAAAACGTAGGCAAAAAAAAAAAAAAAAAAAAAAAAAAATCGGGCACAAAAGTAGGTAAACACCAATGGGACATATTGTCCCATACCAACAACAACGACCGGAAAGAATTCGCAAAATCGAATAATATTATGATTGCATGGAGATTTTGTTTATTTACCGTAATTTTTATAGATGTAAACAGTTTATCACGAGGAAAAAACACATTCCGATACTCGCCGACACTCAAACTGATAAGAAACACTAATTACACTAGGAGAAAAAGCTGTGTTCCACACAAATGAAAGTTCCAGACGCTTCTTCGCATTATAATCAGTCATGCCATGCAATCTAGCGGCTGCCATTGGAACAAGAGGACATTGTGTTATACCTCTACCACTGGGACACAGATTGGGGCGAATATTATTGCTTGAAAACCCAGTAGTATAGTGATTTTCACGGTTGGGACGATATGTCCCGTTGGTAGTCAAAGAGTTAAGAAATACAATTTTGATCTTGCCCCCATCAGAGTCAAGATGGGGCAAGGTAGTGAGGTATAAGCGGATACCGCAGACATGCCGACTTCCTGTGACGGTTGTGGACCAAATAGGCTCAACTTGGAGCTTGCTCCAAGTTGAAAAACTGGAGGTTTGATCACATGCCGTCACAATGAAGAGAAGTTTACATATATTTGTTGTATATTTGCTGTTAAGTTTTGAAAGTTTATATAGGGTAGATGCACCAGTAGTAGGCACTGCACCAGTAGTAGGCACTTGTGACTTCAACTCCTTAAAATAAGTGATTGGAACCACTAAAATATTTGAATTTGGCACCGTTTTAAAGGTTAGCATGTGCTCTATTTCTTCTAGAATCATCTAGATGATCGAGGCGGTCTTGGTTACATTATGTCACCTGTTAACAAAACTATCTCCATGAGGTTGTCTGCCTTAACAGATATGCTAACGAGGTGAGTTTGGTTTTTAGTATATTAGCCCCAATTTGAGGCAATTGTGGATCTATTTTATGTTTCTTGTTATCTTTTAAATACCCTCGAGAAGATGTAGAATGTCCCTGTACCTCTAGAAGTTTTAATTTTGGCTAAAATAAGGTGCCTACTACTGGGTCATAAAAAATACTGAATTTTCCAGTAGTAGGCACTTCTGCCTACTACTGGAAATACCTTATTTTTCAGTTAGCAACAAAGTTTTCATCAGTTATTAATTTGGAATACGACAGTATCTGAGGTTTTCTCAGAAAATGAGTAGTTCCAATAGTTGGCAGGGGGTGGCTACTTTTGGATCCCGAAGGTGCCTACTACTGGAATAGGTTTTTTTATCTCAGAACTCCACATGTTAGGATACTGAACGTTTACTACTGTTTACTACTGATGCTGAAGTACCAATGTGATACTTTGTCGTTTTGTGATAGACTGAAGTTTGTTATTAGTCAATACCTTGTAAAACTCCATTTTATATTTTGTATTTTTTTAATTTGTATTACGACTATTAAGTATGGCCTATGTATAGCATTTTTTCAAAAGAATAATTCAGTATGAGGGCTGAGACATATGGTAAACTATGATGTTTCAGGCCTTGATGTATTTTCGATACATTTTCGTTGAGAGGAAATGTAACTAATGAAATTCGTTCAATGAGATTCAACTGCCTACTACTGGTTCATTTCCCTGCCTACTACTGGAATTTCAATGCCTACTACTGGTTCATTTCCCTGCCTACTACTGGAGTTTCAATGCTTCTACTAGTGAAAAAACTTGCGTCTGGTTTTTTCAATTTAAAAAATCATAATCGTCTATTATTTAGACAATTTAAATGTAATTAGCTTTGGGAGGAGTTAAGTGATGTTGAACAAGCATTTGAAATAAAATAGTATGAAAAATAACATCGTGACACACAAAAAACGTGATTTTTTTTGTTAAAGTGCCTACTACTGGTGCATCTACCCTAGGTATATTTATAGTTTATTGTGTTGTTGATCATATATTTATTTTAGATGACTAATTTATTATTTATCCATGTGATTCTGTTCCATGGTTCTTGTCATTATGATTGTTGATGAAGAGGAAGAGAGGGTCTTTTATTATTCTTATCAGTGCTGTTCTGATTAATGTTGTTGCTGTTGCTTTTGATGCTATTCAAGGAAATCAAATTATTAGTATAATTTTGTGACTGCCAGATGTTATTTTCTTCTGTTTAAATCTGCAATACACTGGTTTTAGTTTCTTCATTGAGTTGGTGAGTGTTGGTTGGTTGTTGTTATGCTTGTTCCGTTATTGGTATTAGCATCCCTTGATATGAAGTAGTTGATCTGTGTACCTGTTCTATTTTAGTACCTGTTTGCAACACGAGACCCTCTCGAACGATCAAGTTTGTCCCCCACCCCGGCAACTATTTGGAACCGTTCCCTACAAGAAGAACTGTGAGTTCTTCAATTCCGTTCAACGCGGAGCAGCTCATGAGTCACAAATGAAAAGTCACATTTACGTTTCTAAACTGTTATGTGATCGTGTTATGAGACCACGAAACTATAATCTTCATTCTGATCTACCTATCCAACTAATACGAATTTTTACTAAGGAATTAACTACTTGATGTTATGTATTTTTGAGATGCGAGCTTGCGAGCATCCAGACCACCAAACTATACACTTCATTCTGACCTACATGTCCACTAAACAGGTTGAACGGAATTGAAGAACTCACAGTTCTTCTTGTAGTGAACGGTTCCAAGTAGTTGCCGGGGTGGGGGACAAACTTGATCGTTCGAGAGGGTCTCGTGTTTGCAACCTGTGATGTATTTACTGATCAGTTGGTCGCTGAGTGGTGTGAAATTCACACTGTAGTTCACCTCTGAGTAAGTTAGCTGTTTTACCTATAGTATTCTTGCTGGAGTATTTTTGCGTTTATGCCTTTATTTATTACCTTTTATGAGTTCGCCGTTTTTCTAAGGATAGCTGTTGTATTGTATATTGTAGGCCCTCAAGAAGATAACAAATTTATCGAAAGCTTGGCGAAAGAGGAGGAGTCATTTGTTTGGCTCCAATCCTGATAATTTCACAACACAATGAAGAGAGAACTCTTAAGTGAGATGATGACGATCGCATGAGGCAACTGTGTGAAAGAGCCAATAATCTCTGAGGCAACTGGACAAACTTCAGGGCTCAAGGGGGATTTAGCTTGCAGAGGGGTGTGGGAAACACAGAGAGAGGCGTTATTTGATGCACGTGTCACTGACACTGACGCTCCCTCTTATGTTCTTCGCCCTGTGGCAGCAGTTTTCATTGTAGAAGAAGAAGAGAAAAAGAGAAAGTATGCAGCGGCATGTCAAGATCGACGCGCACCTAGTCTGCTCGGTTGATGCTCAGTTTGCATCACAAATGTGCAGTTTTAGCGAATTTTTGAAGAAAATTAAGCTATTGCTCTCGCCTCGAAATTTGTAGAATGTGAATTTTTGAAAAACATTTATGCAGAAATCCGTTTCAGGCTATTCTGAATCATATTCTGAAGTTTAACGCATTTTTTTATGTATGTATGTATGTATGTATGTGTCATTCCAGACGATAACTGTCCGTAGAATTGTGCTAGAAACTTCAAACAAATTTTAAAATGTTAAGGACACAAAACGAAAGTTCAAGTTCGTTGGCCAGCATGATCGGATTACATCTTCGGGTTGAAATTTTCAAAAATGTAGTCAAAAATTTCAAAATAGCCTGTTTTTTGCGATTTGTTGTGCGAAATAATTTTTTCAGCATAGTAACATGTGGTATATTCGGAATCAGCGTAAAATTTCCTATAAGAATATGTATCAAGTTTTCAAAAATTTCAAAGTTGAAAAATCAGTCAAAAATCGAAATAATGCCGTTCGCTAGTTGTAAAAATCGGTAATATTTGCAAGAAACATTGTCCAAATTCAGATTGAACTACTCTTATGGAAGTATCCCTGTATAACCAATCCTAGAACCATGCTGTTTAAAACGTAGGTAGTAGTTGCTTGTTTTAAAAAAAAAATGTAATCACAACTGATGAGTTTACTCTTTGAAATATTCCGTCCTCTGGTTCTCTCCGTCGCTCTCTTTAATGTTTTACGCTCAACTGTTTTAGGACTTGATGTAGCTTTGATACTGACTGTGGCTTAGAAAATATCAGCCATGAAATTATGAAGAAGTTCTATTTATGAACGTACTGGCACGCAGACCCAAGGCCTCGCTCCGCTCGGCCGTCAGTAACTTTACTCTCAAGGCCTCGCTCCATCGAAATCTATGAATATTTACCTACATTTGTCTTTAAATCTACAATATTAGTTTAATAATAATAAAGTATGAGTACCTCCTAATTATTTTTAATAATTTGATTCCATGTTTGTCTATCAAAATCATAAACTAAAATTTCTCTACACGATCAATAGCGACTGAAATGTAGAAGATTTCTTCAAAAATTCGCTCATGGGGTCATGCTGCATGACTGGACTTTTTTTGAAGGTGCTGGCTGAACGAGTGGAGGTGGGGTCGGCCCCAAGGTGTAGTGCGAGGATGGATTCGCGCAAGAATAGCCTTTGCCATCCTGCGCGCATCCAGCACGTGCGTACATGGAGCTCCCAAACGCTGACGAAGTGCAGATGAACTCATTGGGTTTTATGACGGCGCAGCAACCCATTTTCACTAAAATATTTACTGACATAATTACACACACATCACAAACAGTACCAAGTTATTCACATCAAACGCCTCCTTTCCCCGCAACAACTCCTGAACCACAATTACCAATTCTACATCAGACTACTATCCCGCACTAAAGTAAATGTTAAATACTCATAAATACAATTTTTAATATAAATTATATTCTACGACTCAACACACACATGACACATTGGATTTTTAGCTATTTTTCAGTTTTTTAATCGATTTTTCAGCAAATAATAATGAAATTCAAGTACACTTTTCATCACATTTTTTGCATAAATTTTACAGTGTCCTAGTTCGTTAACTAACTTTTATTGAATAAAATTTTCTAAAAAATATGAATTTTACGATTTCGATTAAATTTTCAGAAATTCTTCCATTATAATACTCTCCAGTGTACTTCATTAATCTGTACAATCATGTGGCATTAATGACATGTGGCACACGAAACTTGGCAGACTTTTTTTACTATAAAGGTTCATTACTGAACATGATGAGAGAAGGAGGGTGGGAACGAGGGCGGGACGGAGAAAGGTGAGAAGGACGGGAAGGAAGGGAGAGATAGAGAAAGAGGGGACAATGGAGATGAAGATAGAAAGAGGGGGAGGGGGAGATAAGAGGGAGACGGGAATTGAGGAAGAGGGGTGAGGAAGAGGAGAGAGGGATGGGGGGGGGATGGAGAGAGAAGAGAGAGAGTGATTGATTGAAGGTCGATAATCCGAACGTCAAAAATCCGAAACGTCAAAAATCCGAACACCTTCCCAGAAGAAATTAATTTTTTTTTTCCTAATTGTTTTAATTCCCCTGAATCTCCCTTGGAGACTGTAATGTCTTGCTACGAATCTCAACCAGAATGCAGTCAAGTCCAACTTTTGACATTAAAGCGAATAAGGATTTAGCAGCAGGGAAGAGAACTTCAACCCTCACTCAAGCGAAAATTGGTGATTTTTTAAAATGAATTACATAGTTTTTTAACGGA
Source organism: Adelphocoris suturalis (assembly GCA_030762985.1). NCBI lineage: Eukaryota > Metazoa > Arthropoda > Insecta > Hemiptera > Miridae > Adelphocoris > Adelphocoris suturalis. The sequence goes on from CM061046.1 coordinate 1,648,776, forward strand.
AAAATTAATTCGACTTTCTTTGAGTAGAATCAGTGCTGTTTTTTCTTAAAAAATGTTTGTGTCATTTATACATTACATCTGATTTGTAAGTACAACACTGTGTTCCTTATTTCGTTACTTATACTATTTTCTCCTGTACCGTTTATCTATCTAAATCAGTTAAAAATTTTTATTTAAAGCATCTATGGTTTTTATTTTGTCATGTTCGAAAATCCGAACAATTTGAAAAGCCGAACTACCTGTGGTCCCAATTAGTTCGGATTATTGACGTCCTACTGTATCTATCTATCTATATCTATAAAAGAGGATGTATGTATGTATGTATGTATGTATGTATGTTGCCTATAGACTCCGAAACCGCTCGACAGATTGTAATGAAACTTTCAGGTATTATTAGGCATGATTCAAGGATTGTTCCTGTAAAGTTTGGTGCAAATCCGTTCAAAGGGCTCTGACCCAGAGGGCATAAAAGGGTGCAGTGTCAGGTTTTAGAAATTTATTGTTTACAAAATCAACTACCCAAGCCAAGACCGAAGGAGGAGGAGGGAGGAGGAGGAGGGAGGAGGATGAGGGAGGAAGAGGAGGGAGGAGGAGGAGGGAGGAGGAGGAGGAGTGAGGGAGGAGGAGGAGGAAGAGGAGGGAGGAGGAGTGAGAGAGGAGGAGGATGAGGAGGAGAAGGAGGAGGGAGGAGGAGGAGGGAGGAGGATGAGGGAGGAAGAGGAGGGAGGAGGAGGAGGGAGTAGAAGGAGGAGGAGTGAGGGAGGAGGAGGAGGAAGAGGAGGGAGGAGGAGTGAGAGAGGAGGAGGATGAGGAGGAGGGAGAAACCAAAGGCAGAAACCAAAGGCTAAGCTTCCGTCCATCCAATCACCTCCTAATAACAGTTTAAAATTACGATCAATAAACAAATTTAATTTGGGCGCAGCAACGCGCGCGGGGGGAACGCTAGTTATTTATATAAAAACGGAAGGAATAGGACCGCGTTGGTCCTCTCTTCCTTCCTCTCTGTACAGATTATATGAACATCTTTCCTTGCACAATCGTAAGGACACAGTAACTTAAATTAAATCTTAAAATGCCAAAAATATAACATGATTAACATTTTATATTGTTTGATACAAAACAAAATATACTTTTTCTAAATTAAGAAAACAAATGAACACAAAATGAAACATATAATAACACGTAACTTCTCGTAGAGGTAATAAAAATAGTTTCTCTCGAACCAACAGAGTACAATTAGTTATTAATTCGCGAAATCATAAAAATGAAATAAATGACTCACTTTATATTCTCCTAATAACATGCTTTTGAAATTGTTTTTAAAATTAGTTGTAGAAAGTTTTAGATCGAATAAACTTACATTTTCATTGTATAATTTAATTGATTGGAGAAAGAAGGATTTGTCATGTAGGTATGTGTGGTGAATAGGGATCTCCAGGGTGGAAACAGCATTTCCAGTAGGGACATTGTGAATATCATACAGGAATTTGTATCTATTTTACAGATATTTGGGCTTATGATATTTAAGAATTTTAAACAACGTTGTTGCAATGGCAAGATTTATCCTTTCCATAGAAAGGAATAGGATTCAACATTTTTTGCAAAACATCAATTTGCTCACGGTTGAGGTCACAGAATGCTAACAAGGCTTATTCAAAATACAGGGTAAGTAATGATTGAGCTAATTGAGCTCTGACGTTCTGAGGGATGGTTAGGGTACCTACAAAGTAGGTACCTACAGGTTTTACATCAACGACAAAAAAAAATCATCTTATTAAAAGAATTCCTACTAAAAAACTAAAATAGGTATATACAGGGTGATTCCCTCGCAGATGCAAAAAAAAAATTTGGGTAAAACTACATCAAAAATGGAGTAAAATGCCGCCAACTGCATATTTTTATCTCAATCCGCTCTCGAGATATGATTTTTTAAAGGTTTTTTTTCAGGAAAACCGTGTTTTTTTCCTTTTAAACTCAAATTTCTCCGCCAACTGCATATTTTTATCTCAATCCGCTCTCGAGATATGATTTTTTAAAGGTTTTTTTTCAGGAAAACCGTGTTTTTTTCCTTTTAAACTCAAATTTCTCCACTTTACTACATTTAATTTTAACTTTTGACCACATTTTCGGAATCAGCATTAAATTTACTATAAGAATAGTGTACTTGGGTTCTTAAAAAGCACCATCCAAAGGCCCTCACATCAGCTCAAACATTGACGATTTTGAAAAAAGAATATTTCTGAAAATCTTTAAAACTTTACTACTCTTCCAAAACGAATCCTGGAAACTGGCAAATCTCATGAAAACTGCTTCGTCTAATACTCTTTCCAACGGTATAATCAAGTTTACTTTTATTTTGTTATTTAGTGGAGAAAATTATGTTTTAATGTTAAAAAATGTGGGTTTTTCAATGAAATTGTTGGTTTTCTCGAAAGATGACCCTCCATAAACCTACGAGTATGGGGTCGGTTTCTACGTATTTTTTCACGCTGTATCGAATGGTAACATTAGTAGATCTCTCCAACTCCGTTATAACCGAGTTTTACACTTAAAATCGCAAATGTTTAGTTTGTTTGTTACGATTAAATGTATGTGTGTTATGGGGTAAAACTAGTTAATTAAAGTGTAAAACTCGATTATAACGTAGTTAAGAGATCTGCAAGAGTTTCCATTTGATCCAGCGAGAAAAAATACATAAAAACCGACCCCATACTCGTTGGTTCATGGAGGGTCATCTTTCGAGAAAACCAACAATTTCATTGAAAACCCCACATTTTTTAACATTAAAACATAATTTTCTCCACTAAATAACAAAATAAAAGTAAACTTGATTATACCGTTGGAAAGAGTATTAGACGAAGCAGTTTTCATGAGATTTGCCAGTTTCCAGGATTCGTTTTGGAAGAGTAGTAAAGTTTTAAAGATTTTCAGAAATATTCTTTTTTCAAAATCGTCAATGTTTGAGCTGATGTGAGGGTCTTCGGATGGTATTTTTTAAGAACCCAAGTACACTATTCTTATAGGAAATTTAACGCTGATACCGAAAATGAGATTGAAAGTTAAAATTAAATGAGGCAAAGTGGAAAAATCCGAGTTTAAATTGAAAAAACACGGTATTCCTGAAAAAACCTTTAAAAAATCATATCTCGAGTACGGATTGAGATAAAAATATGCGGTTTGCGGCATTTTACTCCATTTTTGATGTAGTTTCACCCAAATTTTTTTTTGCATCTGCGAGGGAATCACCCTGTATAGCTATGAACAGTGTGTGAATACTATTTTCCAACTGTAGGCAAAATCTTGTTCAGCGAAATAAACCAGTTGACAGCATTAAGGAAAATTAAGAAAAAAGGAAGAATGCGCAGACCCCAACAGTAGATTTGTATTTTTTCATATCCAACAGAGGAAGGAGAGCTACAGAGAAGATAAGCAATATTATTGAAACGACCGTTCGCGATGAGCAACAGGTTAGCTAAGATAAAGTTCTATTTTTACGCGGCAGGAAATAGAAGGGACCCTCTTACTGCTGAGTGTGTTGTCTTAGTGCTGACAGGTCGGATTCTCCTCAGTCGGTGATTCAGTTGAAACAATGATTATCATTAAAAGTAATTACCGGATCTATATATATACATATCACAGAACTGAAAAACTTCCCAGAATCTGCACTATTAGATTCTTCGCAATCTCTTCTTTCTAAGACAGATACAAATTATGCCATAAAATACTTACTGATCCCAAAATTTCTCAATATGGGCTTATTGTTGTTCACTGCTTTATTTATACGGCCTAAAGCCCAATTACATGATTATGGATTATTTTACAGACAAAATTAATATGAGTTTAAACAAAATAGCATTGATTAACAGGTAGTGAGGTGCGCAGATTAAACAGATACTTTAATAAAATTCACAACTAACAAAACAACAGACCAACAGACATTCAATTAGGAACCCCCCCGTTGAGGTATATTACTATTGAAATATGTAGGGATTTTCAGAAATTTCATTTGGAAGAATTCTACGTGAAGATTTAATTGCACCTCACAAAATAGGTAGGCTATGAGGAGGCAGGAACATTATGTTGAAGGGACTAATATTATTAGCGAATTTTCGAAGAAAATTAAGCTATTGCTCTCGCCTCAAAATTTGTAGAATGTGAATTTTTGAAAAAATTTTATGCAGAAATCCGTTTCAGGCTATTCTGAATCATATTCTGAAGTTTAACGCATTTTTTTATGTATGTATGTATATATGTATGTATGTATATATGTATGTATGTATATATGTATGTATGTATGTATGTGTCATTCCAGACGATAACTGTCCGTAGAATTGTGCTAGAAACTTCAAACAAATTTTAAAATGTTAAGGACACAAAATGAAAGTTCAAGTTCGTTGGCCAGCATGATCGGATTACATCTTCGGGTTGAAATTTTCAAAAATGTAGTCAAAAATTTCAAAATAGCCTGTTTTTTGCGATTTGTTGTGCGAAATAATTTTTTCAGCATACTAACATGTGGTATATTCGGAATCAGCGTAAAATTTCCTATAAGAATATGTATCAAGTTTTCAAAAATTTCAAAGTTGAAAAATCAGTCAAAAATCGAAATAATGCCGTTCGCTAGTTGTAAAAACGCTGCAAATTATTTCACAAAGGTTTATTATTTTTTCAATTGACTATGATCGTAGTTTTAGTTGGCTAGCGTACGTCATAAGGCCCGTCCAGACTCCTCGGCGTGTTCTACTTCGAATTGCCACAACCTATACTTCTATAATTATATACGTATGTTTATATTTCTCGATTTGAGCTCCTATCTATTCAAATAATCATTGCCTTAATAATATCATTATCTAAGTACCTACGAAAAGTTGAGAGGATTTGTTATTAAATATGCGTAGGAAAAGCTTTGGTACTATTAACACACAAATATGACCTTGAAAAAAACATATTCATGCCTCGAAGGAACGCCGGCGCCGTACCCACCACAAGGTGCCGCGGCGCCGGCGCCTCCTCTCCCTCCCCCCCCGCTCACCCCCCCCCCCCCTCTCCACCATCCACCGTGACCCCTGCCAAGCGTGCCAGGCGTGCGCGCGTCGAAAAAGAAACTTTTTTGTTTGTTTTTGGCCCATAGCATCTATACGAGTAAAGCAATCGGGATGGTTAAACGTTAGGACCAACTAGACCTCAAGTGGAGTCTACGTGCGAAAGAACAGATTTTTTAAGTCAATTCTAAGGCCTTTTATGGCCCGGACGGCGAACGGCGGACGGCGGACGGACATTTCAAATTTGGATTCTACGCACCTTGAAACGTAAAGTGACAAAGTTTGAGGGGGGGTTATAAAAATTTTTTGCTACACGATCACATAGGCTTATTATTGGAAATAATAAACCAAAATCGGTAATATTTGCATGAAACATTGTCCAAATTCAGATTGAACTACTCTTATGGAAGTATCCTTGTATAACCAATTTTAGTCCTTGTATAACCAATCCTAGAACCATGCTGTTTAAAACGTAGGTAGTAGGTGCTTGTTTAAAAAAAAAAAGACTACAGTTTGTTTATCAATTTCTTGCTGTAGGATACTAGATTCGAATGCAACTGACTTTATATCACTCGTAATATAAAGCCTCATCATCGATTGGCTGTGGAAATACGTTTCTTTCATATGACGTCGGTATGTTATTTTATTTTATGTCAAGATTTGATGATGTTATGATAGGATACTGTTAAGATTTCAACTGCCTTCAATACTGACCACATTGGACATCGAAATCTATGAATATTTACCTACATTTGTCTTTAAATCTACAAGATTAGTTTAATAATAATAAAGTATGAGTACCTCCTAATTATTTTTAATAATTTGATTCCATGTTTGTCTATCAAAATCATAAACTAAAATTTCTCTACACGATCAATAGCGACTGAAATGTCGAAGATTTCTTCAAAAATTCGCTCATGGGGTCATGCTGCATGACTGGACTTTTTTTTAAATCAATTTTTTACTTATTTTCATTAAAACTGGAGGAAGGGGTTATACGTGACGTCACGGTTCCTGGTAAACCCCTCAGTACATCATCCTCCACGTCAGTAGGGATGATGATGACTGCCTATATTATGGGTTAGGGCATTTAGACGATAAAGCCGAGTTTTTACCACCTTTTGATAGCCAGATACCCATTTTATACTAAATTATATGTCATTATTATCAAATTACATATCATTTTAATATGAACACCCTGATTAGAATATAACAAGGATACCTAATTCGTGAGGGTGATGTCTTGCATTACCGCCATCTGTCAACAATTTAACGCGTTGAGTACGTTATTGCAATTCAATGTAGTTTTACGAATGGTTCATCCGTGTTAAACAATGTATGAATGTCCCGTTTAGCGCTGATTCATTCCGCCGCGAGTTGATTTCATTCAGCTTTTAAGACCACTTAAAACGATCGGATATTGACGAGGGACACACAAAATAATTACTTCAACGGGCTACACAGGACACACACAACGACGATCTTGCGTTCGTAGACACCAACATATTTCGCAGACGCATCGATTAGTTGATAAATCGGTCGACAGAGGCAGCTGCGACCTCGAGTAATTCGGTTCCGGGAACTCCGTCGGCAAATGAGCTGTCGACAGAATTTTCCCATTTTGTCAATCGTTAGCACTTCAGAAAGAGCGAGACAATTGCGACGGGCTCGTTTGGGCCCAAACTCAAAGCGCATAAACGAGTAAAACGGAAGATGTAAACAGATTGTACACAGATATACTATGTACAGGTTTTAAAACATACTAAACGAATATTAATCATTCTGAGAGATTGATGGCCCTTCTGCGTAGGCCACCGATTTGTATAAATATATAGGTATGTTACGACGCTCGTGAACACTTGTCACTTCCTAGTCAATAAAACTAACAGTACATCTTTTTCCATGTATGCTTTCGGTTTGATGATATTTATTTGTTAAATGAGAGAGTGGCTACTACCTAGGGCTACTACTACGTAGTACCTACTAGCTCTTCCAGAAACATGCCAGCGAGTACGAATACCTCCTGAGCTTAACCTGCGAGAAAGTCTAGAATTTGGTATGGTATGTAGATGTATTTAAGAAAAAGTCCCAGCTATGCATCATGATAGTATGAGCGAGTTTTCCTAAATTACCTATCGTATTATATATTAAGTTGTATCTAAATTTGAGAATTTTAAGTAGCTACAAATAAATTGTTAAAAACCAATATCATGCAAAAAAAACTCATACCTGATAAAATTCGGCAATTTAAAAAAGAGTTTGGATTTTTAGACTTTTTGCATTTTTAATAGATTTTTTTAACAAATATTAATTAAATAAGGGTTTTAGCCATGGCATCTCCAACCGAAAACGAAACGTTTTGTGTTAACGAAAACATGTTGCATCTAAGTGTCGCATTTTTGTGTAACGAAAATGTGTAGCAACAATTTACTGATGATTTTCGCTTACAATCGAGGCGTTGCTAGAGAAATGGTGCTTCGTCATTTTTCATCCCACAAAATTCGTTGGAAATTGCATTGGACATTCGTTCGAAAGCTCTCGATATTATGTTAACTACTGCGAAGTGCGTGACCAAAAAGCTGAGTGATGAGCATGGTTATGTGACTAATTGTTTACACATAGGTGATCATTCTTAATAATTGATAATTTGAACATTGTTGCAACCACTTGTTAATTCATGATAATTCATGTTATATGAATAAATGAAAGCTTATGATGAGGAGGAGGGAGGGGGCTGAAAAATACGCATTTTTCGTGTGAGGGCTAAAATGAATTCACAAGTGAGTAAATCTATTTTACGTTTCCAATAAGGCAGGGACTGGCTCCAAAACGATTTTTAGTTTTCGAAACTTCCGCTACAGCGGCGCCTCAATTTTTATTAATCGATGTCCGCTGCTAAAATTTAAAATATTAGTTGGACAAATAGATCAGAATAATTTGTGTAGTTTGGTGGTCTGGATGCTCGCATCCGAAAAATACATAACATCAAGTAGTCAAATCCCTAAGTGAAAATTCAGATTAGTTGGATGAATAGCGCACCGATTGAAGCGCCACAATAGCGGAAGTTATGAAAACTAAAAATCGTTGGGGAGCTACTGTCTGTCCGCGATGAGAATGCCGAGGCACAGGTAGAGAGAGGGAACCCTTCCCCCCGCGTAAACCTACGGCGAGGGACGAAGGAAAACACCAATGTACTACCTGTCTCACTTTCAAGTACTGATACTGTTGATTCTCGCCGTTGACTCATTCCATTCTACTCTCTCGTTGACAAACAAGATGACTAAGATAATGGGGTATCTGCAAATCAATTACTTCGAAAAACCGACCTTTTTGAGCTTATTGAGAGCACGACCACACTATCAAATTGGAGAGTGACTACTGGCAAAAAGATGGGTTGATGGAGGATGCGTTAGACGGTGGAAATATTATTATAGACACGAGCCATGATGATTCTGATGAAAGTTGCGAAGAAGTGGATTTAAGCGAATTTGAAGACTAAAGTAAATATACCTATGATATATTATAATATCTATGTAACATTAATTTTTATTCATTTTTTATATTATTCATTGATATTAATTAATTATTTTCATTAATAATCTAGTACCTATAGGTATGTAGGTATTATATTATATTAATTTATTGAGGTAAATGTTCACTGTATACAGGGTGAACACAAATAAAGTTTTACAAACTTCTGGAGTCAATATTCTAGAGCTCATTTCCGAGTTTTTAATGGTTTTAGTGATTTTTAAGCGCATTATTTGAAATTTGAGCACTTTTTGCGCGCGCCGAAATTTCTAATGTTCAAATTTATGGCATTTAAACTTTTTTAAATCATTTTCAGCAAATGAGATGAATTTTTAGTTTTTTTCACCATTTTTAGCTGTTTCTTGCGATTTTTTGAAATTTGAGCACTTTTTGCGTGCGCCAAAATTTTTTTTCGTTCAAATTTATGGCATTTAAACGTAATTAGTATACGACGTAATCATTCGGTAGTTGATGGGGAAGGAAGGGGTGCGTGCCGCTAACTTGGTGAAAGGGTAGTAGCGGAGTTTGGCTGCTCAGGGCGGTAGGGTGGGGACAGGTCACCTCGGCATTCTCATCGCGGACAGACAGTAGTTACTACCTTTCCAATAAGGCAGGTAGAACGTAGTAATTTTTACACCACGTTTCCATTGCATGTCCTCTTTGTTGTGTCAAGAGGACAGCTCGTAGGTACTAGATAAGTTTCTTGGAACTCCAAATTCCAGGATCGAGTGGGCAAAGACTAGTGTGGATGCGATCCAAGGTGCAGCGTTCCGTTCCTTCGGTTCTTCGAATTTCGCTCCACCAAAAAACACAACCATGACAAACAAACAACGACACCCCAACCTACAATCATGACCTCCGAAATGGAATGCTCGCATCCACCTTAGTTTTAAATATAATTCAAACATCACACTGATCATTCTGACCTATATGTCCAATTAATCCAAGTTTTTACTGAGGAATTGACTATTCGATGTTATTTTTTTAAATTTTTTTGCGAGCATCTACAGGGGTCTCCAAACTTTTTTACTGAAGGGCCACACTATAAAATATTTTAGAAAAGGCGGGCCAACAATTTACAAATATTCCCCCCCCCCCCCCCTACATTCACGAAGTTTCGTTTTAATTAAGAGTGCTCAGTGGTGGTTATTGAGATATGCTGGGCTTAGTTTTCTAAGTAGCTATATTCCCTTATATATCTTTGTTGTTGGATAACTCAAATCATGTTCCTCTAAGATAGTTAAAAATAATGTTGCGAACAAAATATACCAGACCTAAGTAAGACAATTATTAATGATTTTCACTTAGGCCTGCTTTCACTAAAAATTTCAATGATTATTTCAAATACCACTACATTTTTAAAATAACATGATGAGTTATTTTTAGTCCTGCCTTAGGTACAGTCGGGGTAAGTTTTCTGCCCTTACACCAACACAGTACAGTTAGTGCAAAACACTGACCATCGCTGAATGGCTGATCGCTGCTGGTTTACTGATAACTTAACACTTATCGAGAACGGAAGGGACTAAAATAGAGACGATTACTGTACTCGTAGATATCGGTAAAATTGTTTTAAGGAAAATATATTTTCAAATAAAAAATCTTTTTAGCGAATTTTCGAAGAAAATTAAGCTATTGCTCTCGCCTCAAAATTTGTAGAATGTGAATTTTTGAAAACATTTTATGCAGAAATCCGTTTCAGACTATTCTGAATCATATTCTGAAGTTTAACGCATTTTTTTATGTATGTATGTATATATGTATGTATGTATGTATGTATGTATGTATGTATGTATGTATGTATGTATGTATTTATGTGTCATTCCAGACGATAACTGTCCGTAGAATTGTGCTAGAAACTTCAAACAAATTTTAAAATGTTAAGGACACAAAACGAAAGTTCAAGTTCGTTGGCCAGCATGATCGGATTACATCTTCGGGTTGAAATTTTCAAAAATGTAGTCAAAAATTTCAAAATAGCCTGTTTTTTGCGATTTGTTGTGCGAAATAATTTTTTTAGCATACGAACATATGGTATATTGGGAATCAGCGTAAAATTTCCTATAAGAATGTGTACCAAGTTTTCAAAAATTTCAAAGTTGAAAAATCAGTCAAAAATCGAAATACTGCCGTTCGCTAGTTGTAAAAATCGGTAATATTTGCATGAAACATTGTCCAAATTCAGATTGAACTACTCATATGGAAGTAAGAGTACCTCCTAATTATTTTTAATAATTTGATTCCATGTTTGTCCATCAAAATCATAAACTAAAATTTCTCTACACGATCAATAGCGACTGAAATGTCGAAGATTTCTTCAAAAATTCGCTCATGGGGTCATGCTGCATGACTGGACTTTTTCAGTTTGTAATTTTTCCGAGGGCCGGTCAAAATCTGCTCGCGGGACGGATGTGGCCCGCGGGCCGTAGGTTGGAGACCCCTGATCTACGCCATCAAACTATACACACCATTCTGACCTATACAGTGTGGCCCCCCAAATGGAAATTTTTTATTTTCCTGACTTATCCCTGACTGAACTTCGGATTTCTCTGACAAAAAATATCAAATTAAAATTTTTATGATTGTTTTCTCGTCATTTTAATGTACCTTTGATGCTTCTAAAACGAAAATCAGAATCCGAAAGCCACTGGAAGACAATTTTAAAATAAGCTTGAAATATTTCTAACCTTTCCAGGGTTGCCCCCAAATGGAAAATTTTCAATTTCTCTGATTTCCCTGACAAAGAATATCCAAATTAAAAAAATGTTTCTCGTCATTTTATTGTACCTTTAATGCTTCTAAAATGAAAATGGTATAATTTAAAGAAAAGCAAAAGACTACTTATATGTAGTCTGCTTATATTTAACAATTTCATTGCCCTCGAATTGCTCAAATATCATAACAATTTAACCTAAAGTAATACGCTAATTTACAAAAATTCACCCATACAATCATGCTGCATGAATTTCCATTTAATATTTTATGGTCTCTCAATTTGTGATCTGAAGCTATTTGTTGATGTACAAATTTTAATCATTTGAGTTTAATATTTTCTTCCTTACAGGGATTTCCTAGCTTTGGGGATAATTCGAAATTTTCGTCCGACATCAAAAATGTCACGCTTTTTTTTCACCTATTACTAATTGTTACCAGAGACAGTATAATTTCCTGATTTCCCAACCCAGCAAAATCGTTCATTGGAAAATTGCTCTGTGAATTTATAACACATGACTCCACATTCCAATGGGCCAATTTCCTCCTCGTTAACCCTCCTGAGAAGTCCTAGCTGGTACATACAAACTAGTTTTTGAACTCTTACTGGATCAATCCACTGCTCTGCTGAGTTTTTTCTCCCTCTGTTGATTTTTCTCACAAATGGTTTATTAGGTGAAAGGCCGATTACACGAGCAACAAAAGTTGCGCAACTCCAAAAAAATTGCACTAGAAAAATTGTACACAACACGAAGCAATAAAATTGCCTCGTGTTGCGTCAAGATGTTGCAAGGAATTAATTGCACTGTGTTGCACCAAAAAGTTGAGCAATAGAAATTGCTCAATTTTTCGTTTACACGGGCGACAACAGTTCGCGCCATGGAAGGTGAAGAGGTGGTCGTCGCTGCTGCTGTGGTCGTCGTCGCTGCCGCTGCCAACCAAAGGAAAAAGAGGGGAATTCGGCAGCGCCAGTTTCTGAGCCAGAGAGAATGTGGGTTGGCTCTCACCTCTGAAATTCTTTCACGTCAATATTTGCTCATAAGGCCATGTTGCACAAATAAACTCCTATCTTTGCTACGTTAAAATTCTCTCATGGGGCAATGCTGCACCCCACCAGTGCAGTTTCACTTCAATATTTGCTCATAAGGCCATGCTGCACACATAAACTCCTATCTTTCCTATGTTAAAATTCTCTCATGAGGCACTGCTGCATCCCATCAGTGCAGTTTCACGTTAGTATTCGCTCATAAGGCCATGCTGCACCCCATCAGTGCAGTTTCACGTCAATATTTGCTCATAAGGCCATGCTGCACAAATAAACTCCTATCTTTCCTATGTTAAAATTCTCTCATGAGGCAATGCTGCACCCCATCAGTGCAGTTTCACGTCAATATTTGCTCATAAGACCATACTGCACAAATAAACTCTCAATGTGATTGGCTGTTTCGTTCCCTCTCCCGACCCAAGGCCGAAAAATTGCCGCAATAGTGCAATAATTCTCCAAACCCCTTGGACTTCATTTCAACACGATGCAACAGTTGCCGAGAGGGCTCGTGGGCCTGAAATGTTGTACAACTCCCGTCAATTAATTGCGTGCAATCTTCGGCAATTTTTTCGAGGAGAGAATAGTTGTCCAACTTTTTTGAAATAGTTGTGCAATACTTTTTTCTGCAATTATTGCTGGAAAAAATCGCTCGTGTAAACGGGCCTTGATGTAGTTACCAGGGAAGCCAATGGCACATCCATTCCTTTTGTATGTGGGTGTAGCGTTGTTACTTTTGAACAATTTAACCACCACTCTTGATTTTTTTTGTCATTCGTATAACTCACCTATGAAATAATATGTACCTAGAATTATAAAGTACGCTATTGAAGTTGGATTGTTTAGGACTTATACCTGAAAACGCCCTGATAATAATCTATCCATCTGTCAAAATTGATCCCGTAGGCATCTTTCTTGAATTCAGATAAATATCTCCTTCTTTAAACGTATATTTAAGACTTCCTAGAAAGTGGCCTTGTGAACAACTTTTGACTATACCATAATTCATGGGAAAAACTAGCTGTTAACTGGCGGATTTTTATTAACTGGTATGCCTGAAGTTTTATCCATCTGAGCAGGTCCTAAATGAAAACCGATTCGATGAAAGGATATGGGTTCGTAGCCCAGGGGTATTTAGGTGTAGCATTTTTGGGTTTTATCCCTAATGGCAGCACTGCGCCACGCACACTGAAACAGACATACGCTTGAAGATTGTTTCACAGATTTGGATTCACGATGATCTGAAACATGTTATTATGCGAAAATGTTTGTTTTCTATTCAACCTTCCAACCCAAAACTAAAACATAGAGTTCTTCTCTCTAATATTCCCGAAATATCTCTTTCATCTATAAGTTGGATACGTCCTTAAGCATCAACTAAACCAGAACTCTAATTTGATCCTACACATTAATCAGAAGATTGTGAGATCCGCAGGACTGTTTCGTGCGGAGAGGCAGCTATTTCAGGCGTCGACCTTCGGTTAGGTGATTATTTTGAATACCTTGAAACGATGCAGTGGGGCAAACGCCCAAGAGAAATAAATACAGTTGAGGAACTAAGAGCAGTTTGGGCGCAAGAAATATTGGAATTCTGTGGAAGAATCAACGTGGTCCACATTCTACCGTCGAGTCTGGAGTTTTTCAACCAAAACAACAATTACCTACTCAGTTCAAACCATGCACCAGTGAAATGGATAAAAGCAACAAATAACCAAGAACCGCCTTCTGCACATAAATATATCTCCCATCCTAATTTATTTACGTCTACCTAGCTGTAAGCCTGCCAAGAAAAGCTCATTAAAAGGAAGAATAGTAGGAATTCAAAGCTATGTTGAGCCGTAATGGTAAATTAAACACTGCAGATTTATTGAAAGGACATTACATCAAGATACCAAACAAACCATAAACTTTATGATATACTAGCAGATTACCCGGCGCGTTGCAGCCGGAAAAAACAAATGGCCAACTAAAATATCCAACAATGCGCTAAAAAATTCAAATAGTAGAATTCTCTCTCATGTTGTTTAAAAATTTTAGTTATTGAAAAACTCTGTCAATTTCCACGAGAAATAGTGTTACAATGTTGAATGGATTTCGACGGTTAGGTCCCATCACTAACAAACAATAATTGAACACACATTGGAAAGGACACAGCTTATAAAAGTCACAAGTGAAGGGACGTTGACTCCCATTGGTCGAGAGAAATGAAAGGGCCGGGTGGTATAACCAATCAAGTGCAAGGTGTAAAGTTGTCACCCAACTGTTACGAGAACGGTTATAGTGAACGGCGCCAGAGTCACGCATCGCCTCTGGCGGTCCCATCATTCAGTCTACAATAATTGCCAAGGTGAGTCATATCTCTTCCTTTTGTGCGCATAGCAATTAAAAATCACATAAACCATTATTGATTTATACCGATACCTAACGCAATTGCTATCCTCACACCTCTATACCTCCCTGTGGTATTTCTTTCATCTATATTGACGTGTATTGAATAATATATACTGACCACCGGCTAGTTATACTATATCCTCCCGTTAATACCTTTCTTTTGGAGCACCATAAAGAAATAGGTTATGAAATTATCCCAGTGATTAATATCTGTGCAATACCTTTTGTAATTTTAATACGTTTATCCCGAAATAATAATTAAATTTATCAAAATATAGTAGGTACAATAGGGAAATTAATCACTGCAATCATTAAATTAAATTAATTTTTATACGTTGTTTAGAATAGCAAGTTCAATTTTATCCCATCCAGCGTATTTACGTAATCGTAGGAACTGACAATAAGTGTAGTGCAGTGTTATTTATTGGGCGTCAAGTTCCTGCAAGTCGACAAGTTCCCGTCAACTTCGTCTCATCCAGTCCCTTCCCTCCACTAACGTATCGCCTTCTCTTTGCCACGTCGCTGTCTTCGCATCAGCTCCTATCACGCTGCACCCGTCTCAATATTTCAATTTCTTTCATCTTGAATCTCAGCATCTCCCGACGCAAATTTGAATTTTCTCCATTTCCTATGGTGCATGGGTTACAGTGTCCCTGAAAACGACCGATTTAATCTAAATCTCATCGATATAATTTCATCCGAAGTATCCCTGCTCTCCACAACTACATGAATGCAAGTGATGGAGCCCACATTTTGCCAGCAGATGTTTTACTGGAATACGTTCTTTGCAGTGTTCCCGGACATTGAAGGCAGACCTTTCTCGATCAGCAAACCTGCGACCACGGTACTTGCTGCTGACCTGGATGCTAGGTATTCTTTCAGAGGTATCCTGAATGGTACTCTCTTTCATCACTTGGACTTGCCATCCGCCTCGAGACCAGGGTTTCGAATCTCCATCATCCCTCCAAGGACTTCGGCACATCTATTCTCCCAGTCAGATCGATCAAATCCTTTAGGTATATATATATATAGCTATCTATATAATTCCAAAGGAGCGCTCCACTTAGGATTTTCTCTGATATTATAACGACCAATAAAACTACGTATCTGTTAAAATGTCTATTTTATTTATTTTTATTTTTTTGACATGGATATGTCTTTTGGCTGGGGGTCAAGGAATTTTTCGCGACACTTTTTTTTCCCGACCGGCATATTTTCTATTGATTTTCACGTACAACCAAGGCGTTACTAGGGAAGAGTAACTCCCATAGTTTTCATAGTAGGAAAATCGTTCGCCACTTTTTGGAATGCTCTCATTTTACCACGACATTTCATGACCTCTAAGCCATTGTAGTGTCAAGGAATGCTGATTTATTACTCTAAGTTGAAAACTAATATTGTTTTGTAACCATAATGGAATAATCTTGTGAAAAGAAGGCACTACATGGTTGGTATATTGAATAGTAGGTACCAACTGGTAAGCAGTAGGTACTAGACATATCCATGATCTTTTGTTTTTCCCATCAAGGGAGAAATTAAAATGCTTGTATACAGGGTGTCCCATCTAAACGGGCCCATCGGGAAATTACAGCCTTACGGTGCGAGCTATCGAAAAATTGTTTATTTTTTTTATTTATTTATTTATTTTTTTATTTATTTTTTTTTTTTTTTTTGGCACATCACAAAATTTCACACATGAATCATGAGAAGAAAAGAAAAAAGAAATTACAAAACATCTGCGAAAATAAATCTTAACATCTTCAATAAATTTATAATGCCCACGGAAAGCTAAGTTCTCAATGAACTTGTGTTTTTCCGTGGAGTCTCATTAATTCTAAACTAATCAACTATTCCTGCTTTCAATGGCACTATGAATGATATAAACAGGAATCTTAATGATGTGAGTTCATTATTATGTTTGTAACATGCCTTTTTAAGACCAATACGTTTTTAAAATCGCTAAAACTAATATTATTTTCATAGAAAAAATTCAGAGCAACATCATTAGCGCTTCTCTTATATAATTCAATATTTATCTTAGGTAGTCTTAAATTAGACCTTTTTGCAGTTCTCGTGACGTATGTGCCTGTACAGGTATCTTCCACATCCACTCCCGTTTTAAATATACAAAAGTACAGGCCTCTCGAACAAATAAATCAGGAATACACAATGTGTCGAAGTCTCTATACAACCAACTTGTGTGGTATCTGGAGGGCTTCCTTAATATAATTTTAAGAATAATATTTTGAACTGTCTGAAGGACCCTTAACCGCATTTCTATAGCCAGATCCACCTCTGGGCCTCAACCAGTCAGTTGTATTATCTGTTGATAGAATTTACCAGTATATTCAAACATACGTACCTATAGATTATAGGGATTACGTTACAATGATTCAGTCTCAAAATTTCAACCCCTTTGGACAT
This sequence comes from Adelphocoris suturalis, assembly GCA_030762985.1. Classification (NCBI taxonomy): domain Eukaryota; kingdom Metazoa; phylum Arthropoda; class Insecta; order Hemiptera; family Miridae; genus Adelphocoris; species Adelphocoris suturalis. The sequence goes on from CM061046.1 coordinate 1,665,918, forward strand.
CTCAACTAGGGTTACCAGATTTTTTCGGATCATATAAAGTATATCCTGGCTGCAACCAAGGAAAAGTAAAGTATTTCAATGAAAGTTAAAGTATACATTAAAGTTAACGTTCTCGGCTTACACACTAAGGTATTTTTCATTCGGCATCTGCACACAGGGGCTTGAATGTGTCAGATTGATGAAAATAAGAAAGTTCGGTTTGATGAATTAAAATAGAACCATGGATAGTAATATTTTTACTCCGAAGAAAACATTACTAGACATTTCAATCTTAACGAGTCCATATTTCAGTAAGGTTGTATTACATACATAAATGTAATTGGGAACATCATTTTCAATCTCGTTCTCACTAAAAAAATATCTCGTGCATCTATTGGTACGGTGACTAATTTATCTTAAGCAAAATCGGGACGGATAGAATTATCAAGGGGGTCTGAGGGGTATAGAATACCCTCCATGGGGAGGAGGGTCCGGGGGTCCACCCCCGTAAAAGTTTGAATTTTTTACCCTTTAAAAGTTTGTTTTTAAGCCTATTTCATCCATTCAAACATTGGTTTATTAAGAGCTTCGTATCAAACTAAAAATATGTAATATTCATTAAAGAATGTGGCACTAACAATTACATGACAAAATAATTTCAAGAAGTTTATTACATACACAGAAAGAATATGTACCTTTTGCACGAACAAACTGAACTTCACGAACAGGTAAGTTTTTATAGTCAAATAAACAAACATTAATTTTCCAAAAAAATGAAAAAATAAAAGTTAACAGAGCAGTCTGTTTACATCATTGTTCTTGTTATATTTTTTCACTAGGGCCAGGGGTACTCTTTTTACTCCAGTCGTACTTCTGCGTTGAGGAAAGTGCTCTCAGCAAGGAGTCGTCTTTTCTTATTTTGTCGTACATTTCAACACACGACAAAGAACTGTTCATTTGGACAATTAGTAATGCTTTAACACAGCCTAGTGCCATTGAAGATTTTTCTGCGGTCCAAAAGTTGTTTATCAATGAGAAAGCTCGCTCGACTGAAGCATTTGTTCCTGGTAAAGAAAGAGAAAATTCTACCAGAGTTTTGAGATTAGGAACGCTTATTTCGTTTTTCTGCAAGTCCTGAAATAAAGTCAGCCACCGTTGCTCAGGTGATAGTTTTTGTTCTTTCCATTCAGCCAGGACGACATCAGGAAGCTGTGTGTTCAGCACACTAAGCTCATTGAACAAATCATCAAGCGAGAGAGGTGGCCTATCTTGAAACAAATCCCAACTTTCCTCTAGTTCTTCCCACTTCAGCTGCTTCTTCAAGTCTATCCAAGACAGTTGACTCAAGCTGTCAAAGTTTGATTTCCAAAGATCAAAATAAGTAATGCAGTGGTCATAAAAAGTTCCTACTGTATTTTTCACCTCTTGTAAATCGCATGCATTTCCTGCAGCAACACTGTTTCTTTGAAGTTCCTTTACTTTCATTGGTAGAAATAAAGACTCTTTTCTGTCAACCAAGTTTTTGTAAAGAATCAAATATTCATTTGCTGCCTCTGTGGCAGAAACCTTCGCTGAGGTCGAGGGGGCCAACACAGTTGGGTCTCCAGACTGCTCCTGTGACTATGATAATAGTTATGTTGTGTGCGGTGTAAAGAAATTCCACGGTACTAATCATTCATTTTAAAATAAAGCTAAATAACTTTTCATGATGATTTGGTTTGAAAAAATCTTTATTGGTGAAAATCGGGACATTTCTTTCCCAATTCGGGACCCCGGGACACAGGCTTTAAAATCGGGACTGTCCCGATAAAATCGGGACGTATGGTCACCGTACTATTGGGCACGTAAGGACTAAGGACGTTAGGAACTTTTTAGGAACTCGAAAAGTTACATTCATTCAGTCCCTCTTTCTTTCTCTGAAACACTGTTCCGATAAAATTCGGAAAAGAGCTGTGGAAATTGAAAATTTAGAAAAACTGAAAATTGGCAATAGGAAAGAAATCTTTATACTTGACAAAAAAGTAAATTAGACCTCCAGAATATGTATATTGGCACCTACTCATTAAAAATAAACAAAATAGCTAAGGAATCCTCATCACATAGGTATCACATACAGAACAGACCCAGGGTATCACATTATCATGACAGATGACATCCAAAAAGTAAACAGAATCATTGAACCGTTCGTTGCTGTTGTTGTGGTATGGGGTTGAGCGCCCGGCGGGAGATGGTCAGCCTTCTCAACTTCTCGAGTACACGTGAGCGACCACCCTAGACCAATTTCCGTCCATACAGGTAGGTAGTTCTGGTTTAGGCAGGTATGGGAATCTTGTCCTTGACCAGTAAGTAGGTGCGGGGGCTGAACTTTTCTTCTTCGTTTCAAATATAAAGTATTTTGGTCTACTTTAAATCTTTTATAAAGTATACAGTAGAGATGAGTCGATACCAAAATTTATCGATTCCCGATACCGATACCTAAAAATCGCGCATAATACCTAACTTATCTGTAGGTGAGAAACAAAAATTCCTCTTGAACTAGTAATATATTCAAATTTTTTTGTACAACATATAACTTATACTTACAAAAAATTGATCCCAATATATTTGCAAGTTGTTACTGCACATCTATCGATAGCCTCTCGCAATGAATACTGGCACCAATAGCTTACCGTTCCGTCGTAGATGAAGTTATTAGTCTAATTAGCTAATATATTTCCCATCTCTATTTATTGTCATTAGGAGTTCTTGTTCCAATGAAGTTTTAATGCTTTAGCTACTTATTAAAATTAAATAAATTTTAAAGATTAATTCTTATTACAAATTCTAAATTTCAGATTTATATTTTCATTCAGGGCTTTAGTTAATTCGATTTGTGCAAATACAAAATTTGATATTTTTTTGTTATCTATCAAGTATCAATTAATAGGCAACTTTTATTGCCTAGGATTGATTTCTTTCTGAATAAAACAAGTTAAGCAGACTGACTTGGTTTTTTAGTTTTTCGTCGGTAACTGTAAGGTATTTCCAAATAAGACTGGCTCTAGGCTTTGATACTTGGAAACCATAGCTTTGTCTAATGCTTCTGTTGTCACAAACAAAATAACACAAGCCTACTTGTAAACAAAGTTATAATTGTAAGTTGTGTTTTGGACAATTCATGTTTCGCAACTGCTAACTTCACACAACGGTTGCACGGTACAACCATCTTCGTTGTTTGATGGTTGCAATAGTACCGTAGTGTAATAAAACGACCATCAGTATCGGTATCGGCTTTAGGCGATCGATTCTCGATACCGATACCAATGCCTAAGAATCGGTGGTATCGAGAATCGGTATCGGGAATCGACTCATCCCTAGTATACAGTATTTTGAACATACATAAAGTAGGATACTTTAAATTAAAGTAGAGCTGGCAACCCTAATCTCAACCGATATTTTATTTGAATGATTTGAGCTAGGAAGTTACATAGCCCACCCACTTGGCAGCCGTGTTCTCCAAGGTGGGAAGGGACATGTAATGGGACCCACCCGCGGGGCGGCACAGGAAGAGCGTTTCACATAGCGAGGTCGCGGAGTGTTGAACTGCGCCTTCAATATTATTAGTATGACCTTCCTTCCCCGACGGCTCACGAATTCAATTACCTACTCACTCCCGCACGCTAATTCGATATAACTAATCACTTGAATCGCAACAAGTGTAAGAAGTCGCCGGTATCAAACTGTAGCACGATAACATCTCGTGAGGATAACATAGGTAGTTATAATCATTCATTTACAATGGAGAAAAAGTCCCAGTCGTGATGCATGACCAATTTTTGCAGCATTTTTGCTTATATTCAAGTAAAAATTGTGTGAAATTTGAGGGTATGTAGGTACACAAATTATTAACAATCATTTTGATGGCACAAATTTTTATCGAGTTATATTGTTTAGCGACTTTTCGTAGAGAATAAGCTATTGCAATGGCTCCGAAAATTTTGAAATGAAAATTTTGCACAATTGTCTGCATGGAAATCCGCTTTATGGCATTCTAAACCATTCCTGGATTTTAACGCATTTACTTATACAGGGTGTCTAAAGTAGCCATTTACGTTTTTCATTTATGAAGATATCAAAAAACTTCAAATGGTAACTCTCCTTTACTTTTTAAGAGCTATTCAACTGTGAAATCGGATTTTGTCACACGCCACAGTGGCGCTACGACTCCTACCTCGCGTTTTTCAAATAGGAACCCCCATATTTTATTGCCAGTTTGAAATCTATACAACATTCCATGGAAAAATTAACCATCACTCAAATTATAAAGTGCGCAAAAACGGGAGCAATTACGCGCAGAATGTGGGCTAATAGTGAAATACCGAGTTTTCACAGCGTGAAGGCTCACGAGTTCAACTACCTAGGTACTTACTCCCGCACGCTAATTTGATATAACTAATCACTTAAATTGCAACACGTGAAAGAAGTCACCGGTATCAAACTGTAGCAAGATAACGTCTCGTGAAGATAACATAGGTAGTTACAATCCTTCACTTACAATGCAGAAAAAGACCCAGTTGTGAAACATGACCGTTTGTGCAATTTTTGCAGCTTTTTTCCGGCTTATATTTACGTAAAAATCGTGTGAAATTTGAGGGGTTAGCATGTACACAAACTATTAACAATCACGTTTATGGAACAAAATTTTATCGAGTTATATTCTGCTACGCAGAGTTTTGTTTAGCGACTTTTCGTAGAGAATAAGCTATTGCAATGGCTCCAAAAATGTTGAAATGAAAATTTTGTAAAATTTTCTGCATGGAACTCCGCTTTATGGTATTCAAAACTACTCCTGGATTTTAACGCATTTACATATATAGGGTGTCTAAATCAGCCATTAACGTTTTTCATTTATAAAGATATCAAAAAACATATTTATTTTTTAAATGCCATTTAACTGTGAAATCGGATTTTATCACACGCCACAGTGGCGCCACGACACCTAACTCGCGCTTTTCAAATGGGAACCCCCATATTTTATTGCCAGTTTGAAATCTATACAACATTCCATGGAAAAATTAACCATCACTCAAATTATAAAGTGCGCAAAAACGGGAGCAATTACGCGCAGAATGTGGGCTAATAGTGAAATACCTCGTTTTCACGGCGTGACGGCTTACGAATTCAAGTACCTACTCACTCCCGCACGCTAATTCGATATAACAAATCACTTGAATTGCAACAAGAGTAAGAAGTCGCCGTAGCACGATAACGTCTCGTGAAAATAACATAGGTAGTTATAACCATTCATTTACAATGGAGAAAAGGTCCCAGTCGTGATGCATGACCAATTTTTGCAGCATTTTCTCCAGCTTATATTTACGTAAAAATCGTGTGAAATTTGAGGGGTTAGCATGTACACAAACTATTAACAATCACGTTTATGGAACAAAATTTTATCGAGTTATATTCTGCTACGCAGGTTTTTTTTAGCGAATTTTCCTTGAGAATAAGCTACTGCAATGGCTCCAAAAATGTTGAAATAAAGATTTTGCAAAATTTTCTGCATAGAAATCCACTTTATGGCATTCTAAACTACTCCTGGATTTTAACGCATTTACATATACGGGGTGTCTAAACCGGCCATTTACGGATTTCATTTATGAAGATATCAAAAAATTTTAAATGGTAACTTCCCTTTGTTTTGAAATTTTATGTCTTTACTTTGGCACATAAACGAAAAAAGTGTTAACAAAAAGCGTTAAGAAAAAGTGTTGGTTTTCGGGTGTTTTCCGCTTACAACCGAGTCGTTGCTAGGGAAATGATACTTCGTCATTTTTCATCCCACAAAATTCGTTAACCATTCGTTCGAAAGCCCTCGATTTCTCAACCATATTATGTAAACTACTACGAAGTGCGTGGCCAACAAGCTGAGTTATGAGCATGTTATTTGAATAATTGTTTACACACAGGTGCTCATTCTCAATACTTGATATTGTGAACATGATTGCAACCGCTTGTTAATTTCTGATGATTTCATTGAGCTGGTGTTTCGATTATGTGATTCATAGCAGGTGATCCGAATATTGCGAGAACGGTTAGATTTGTGAAGCGGTGCTTAAATTATTTTAATAGGTAATTTCTATACTTTACACTATAGGAAGCTGTAATTTCGTATGTAGCCTCTTTAGGACATTTACTTGACGATGCCCAGGGTCCGGATCAGCTGAGTGGCTCTTAGAGCTTGCATACGAGTCTGCAACACATACGAGTCTGCAACTAAAGACATAAAACGTCCCAATGTGTTGCAGACTCGTATGCAAGCGTTTTTTTCATTTTTATTATTATTATTATGCCATTCAAAGGTGAAATTGGACTTTATCACACGTCACAGTGGCGCTACGACACCTAACTAGCATTTTTCAAATGGGAAACCCTATATTATACTGCCAGTTCGAATCTACATTAAATTCCATGGAAAAATGAACCATCACTCGAATTATAAAGTGCACAAAAACGGGCGCAATTACGCGCAGAAGAATGTGCACTAATTGTGAAATACCGAGTTTTTGCGCCGCGACGGCTCACGAATTCAACTAGCTACTTACTTCGATATAACTAATCACTATCACTATAACTAATCACTTCGCTAATCCGATATAGGTAACTAATCACTTGAATCGCAACAAGTGTAAGAAGTCGCCGGTATCAAACTGTAGCACGAAAACGTTAAAATATAACATAGGTAGTTACATTCCTTCAATTAGAAGAAGAAGAAGATTTATTTTGGCAAACGAAATGCATACACATAAGCCTCGTGGGCCTTTCAGTTGTGTAAAAATTAAAATTACATTAACATACAAATCAGCTCTTTTTTAGACAATAAGATAGTACGGTATTTGTAGTTAAAAAAAATATAGATAATTAAAAACAAAAATAAAGTATGCTAAAACATAATAATAAAAACAAAAATGTTGTGGTGGGTTAGAATAAATAATTCAGGCTGCAAAATGCTTCTCAGCTAGCAAAAGGAAGGCAGAAAAGTCAGGGCAACGACGGATGGCAATGGGAAGGGCGTTCCATATCCTTGCACCAGCGATACGAAGGGAATTACCCAAGGAGACCGTTCGATTCAAGACATGGAGCCTTCCAGAACGCCCATAGGCAAACATGCCCTCTAGGTATTCTGGTGTAGCAGGGCCCTCACCATACAAAAGCTTAAATATGAATGTACAAATTCGAAATTTAAAATAGTTAACAACCTAATAATTTTTCTGAAAATTCAGTAATGTGGCTATATCGGCCTTTATCAAATACATATCTGGCTATTGAATTGTAGCAAACTTGCAATCTATGGAGCTCTTTGGATGACAAACTTTGAGAAAAGAATTCACAGCAGTAAGTGAAATGTGGTATTAATAATGATTTGGCTAAGATTAATTTTAAACCAGGAGGAGTGAAATTCTTAAACCTTCGTAAAGTGTAAAGGGAACTATAAACTTTTTTCAATATCCCCAGATCACGGACACTTGACACAGGCTTTATGGTGTGACCATCGATCCTTAGATCTGATAATGTGGGTGACTTAATAGATTCTTTGGAAAGGATGATAAATTGAGTTTTGGGATTAATTATTATCGCATTATTATTGGCCCAGTCAACAACCCTTTTCATATCATCAATTACAATGCAGAAAAACATCCAGTCGTGATGCATGACCATTCGAGCCATTTGCGCTACATTTTTCTCCGGCTTATATCTATGTTTGAAAATTTCGAGAGGTGAGCATGCACGTTTATGGCACAATTTTTTTCCCAAGTTATATTCTGCTAAGCAGGATTTTGTTTAGCGAATTTTCGTAGAGATTGGGCAGTTGGTGGTCACCAAAATCTCTATATTTGTTGATGAAATACCTATCAATAAAGATGAACGCCCGCAGAGTTAATAGTGTAGATCCAAATAGCCAATTCCACCTTGTTCCTAATATCCTCGAGTGGGTTTCAATACCGTATTGTTTGTAAACCATTGTTGGCTCATGAGCATTTGAGCCTCTCAGCTACTCACTATTATTAGTTGTTTATTCGGAATCCTCTCAAAGCATCAATATTTACCAACTAGGTGAGCTCCGGCGGGTTATTAATCTGTCCCTGCTGGGAATCGGAACGGTAATGTGATAGCAAGCAGAACCAGAGCTGGATTCCCATTGAGAATTTCTGTGTCGATATGATTTTGGATTGAAGGTCAGTTTCTGTTCTCTTTACCGAAGACCTCAGTTAGATTAGAGAGTTTTTGGTGACCACTAACGTACCCTTAACGTCACCCTACCGTACCCAAGAGTACGTGACCTTGAGGGGACGTTAGCAACGTCGTACGTTAGAATGGCTAATTTAACGTCACCCGTTTGGGGACCTAAAGGCAGACGACACCAGCCTAACCTTCCTGTAAATGTAACACTTCTGGGCACCTCAAACCTCAAAATTACTCGAATACTGGTGAAATAAATAATAGTAGTTTTTCTTTTCCAATACCTCATTACCAACTAATTTTGTTGATAGCGGGTAGGTTTTTGAACACCCCTCAAACTTGGTTATTTTTCGTTTCAAGTCGCGTAGATAGAAACCGAATGTGCCATCTGAAGTCCGCCTCCGCCGTCGCGCTTTACTAGCCTTCAACTCGATCGGAAAAAATCCGTTCTTTTGCGCACAGGTCGATTAGAGCTTTGTTTTTATTATAATTTCACATATTTTAAAAGAGGAACCTGAGTTTTAAGACACTACTTCTTCGCAGTATTGTTCTTAGTTAGCCTGATCTCAGCTGTTTTCTCATGAACATTGCGTGAAGTGCTGCCTCCACTGATGATTATCAGGTAAAATCCTGGTTCATTGTCACAGAGATGTATACTTTTTCATACTTCTTGATATATTACCCAACCTAAAACCCAAAACCATGAAGTTTGTAACGACTAAAGACCTAAAAGTGCAACTAAATCGCGGTGTTTCCCACTTGAGGCTTACTATCTTTGCGTTAAATCCATGCCTTGTTTACGAATTGAAAACTAAAAATGAGTAACTATCCCGTATTTGTACTGAGACTAACATGAAATTCGAATTTAGGATTGAAAATCGGCATTTCACATCGAAATAAAGAAGTCGAATAGACAACCAGTA